>JAGVSQ010009332.1:0-13698 GCA_022683975.1 Rhyacophila evoluta | reverse complement strand
TGTATATCGTGTTGTTAACGTATAAAACTTGTAATTTGTAATGTTACAACATGTACAAAATAAATAAAATTAAAAATATCTATAAACTGTGGTTAGTATTATGAAAAAATATCATTAGTTTGCACATGTTATTTTATTAATATATAGCTGGGAAACCAAAATTCGGTCGCGACTCAAAAAGGTTAAGAGACGCTGGTATATTCCAACAGAAATAAGCATGCAAATTTAAAATTCTTGTAATTTTAGTGTATTTTGTACGCAATTATTACCACATTTTATGGCCATCCGCTGTACAAAAGAATGCATTGTGAATTGAGAATGGTAATTATTTAATTGCATTTTTGGTACTGCAGTAATAACAATGGACTGCAATGGTCCGCGTAATTACTAACCATTAAAAATCATTTGCATTTACTGCTATGGTATTTTCATGAAACATGCTTAAATAATTTGTTTCTTATTATGGAATTTACCATGTTTAAAACATCGAAATCGGTATAAAATAATTCAAGTCATTAATTAACTAATCAAAGCTTAGTTGTACAAATATATATTTTTGGGGTTTACTGATAAGTGACCCATTACTGTATGGAGAGTGGCCGATCACTGTATGTTTTACTCTGCAAGAATTTACATTTCGCAAGCGTTGAAATCGATATCTCTGTTCAATTTATCAACTGCAAAAAATACACATTGGCAAACCTCACAAATTATTTAGATAATACTGTTTTATAACATATATCATTCTGGTGGCTGATAAAATAACATGCGTGATTTAGAACTTGAGATTTCCGGCTAGAATCCCACACTCCAATATTTAAAATAAATTTAAACATGCGGAATTGGATGCTCGATGGGTTGAGTAATTAGCTGACTGCCAATTATGAAAAATAATGTTGAAATAAGTCTTCGTAATACCGAGTTCCATAGACTCTTCGATTCAATCTTCACACTGTTGAAATCCATATGCTCCACTATTAATGTATCTTTAATATTTTTCATTTACACTCCTTGAACGGACTGTCAACGAATCACTTTCATTTCAATATTCTCCTACCCTTTTCCCATCACAGCGGCGTAGCTACTGAAAAGAAGTTGGAGCAGGACGCGTGAATCGAGGAGGGCGCAAATTATTATTAAGGAGCGCAAATAAAATTTGTGCAAGACCTAAAAAATCGACAAATTATAAATTCTGGACGAAAGCAAAATTTGAAGTAAGCGTGACTAAAATAAAAAACGAGAATCTATAAGTGCGAAACGATTTTACATGCTCCAGGGTGCTGAATTGGTAGCGACGCCACTGTCCTGTCATGTGAGCACTTATATGCTAAATATATCTTGTAGATTTTTCCTGGACGTCGAAATTCGGTTCCTTTGAAGAAGCTTATGGCACGGTATCTATACTATCCGTCGTAAGCACAATCATGCTATCAAAGCTCAGTATTCGGTTGTTTTGAGTCATTGTCAGATGCCAAGATTCACTACCGGATAGCAGTACTATTAGAATACATGTATATGATAGTATCAACTACGAATGTGATTCAAATATAAATTAATATACGTTGATAATAAATAATAAAAAAAAAACAATATTTTACCGATGCGTTTCAATCAAACGAACCACTATGGATTTTAATATAGGCTGTATTCTTTTGTAAAAGATCGAAGGATTTTTTGTACGGATTGAAATGAAGAGGGGATAACGCGTCGAGGTAAACTCAGGTGACCAGACCTTTAAGGTCAGAAGCCTCCATTGTTTCTTAAGGTAGCTTTTATCACGACATTTCAGTGGCGGTTGATGGTAACGAATATTATATCAATGTACCATAAATAAATGATTTGTGGATATTGTAAAATAAATATTTATTAAACATTGAGGGTGCCATAGATTAAACAGTATAGCCTTTTTAATATAATGGTTTCCGGCTCAATGCATTGACTATTATAAACTAAAATAGAACTACACAGTTAATTCACAAATAGAAACAAGACATTAAAGTGTAAATTCATATTATTTATTCATTTAGTTCGACTACTATTCATCAATAGCATTAAAATCTGGCAAATATGTCGTAGTCAATATTGCAGGAACACGTAACTCGATTTGTTAATATAAGTCACTTGATTTGGTTACGTTGGCATATTATTGTACTAACACTGTTTATAAAACGTGTAAAAATTATGTGTCGATACAAAAATGTGTCAATGATACAAGAGATTGCAGAAAATAAAACTATACTTTACAAATTGGCTTAAACCAAAAATCAAGTTACGTGTTTATGAAATATTGGCGACGATGTCATATATTCTTTTTTATTTGTCTATCTTCTTAGATACAATATATGTGCACAAAACAGACTCTTCAAAAATGTTTGATAAACTCAAACTAGTATTTTTCAAGTCACGTAAGAATTTCATAACTTTGTTGACTCCCTTAATTGATTATGAGTCATCGGTATATTTATTTTATATACACGGAATATTGTTTTACCACGTTTACTTTTAATATAAATCATATGAATATCAATTTAGTATGTTGGTTAAAACAGGCGCTTGTTTTCAGTCAGTCACTTACTCATAACCATCCGTTTATCATCCATCGTTGTAAAATTCAAATATCTTTTGTGCGAATTGGATTTGTGATTTCCAGTACCAAAGTACAATCTTACTAATCGACGTGTACGGATTTCTTATTTACTTCCTTGTTTTTATAAAATGTATATTTTACATTATTCACTCTACGGCACTGATGTTCTTCTTCTAAGTATTTGTGCAACTCAAATTTTTATTTCATTATAACGAAAATGATTTACAATCAAGCTTAAAAAAGAATCGAGAATTTAAAGTCGAAGCATGAATTTATATTAAATGGAAAATATAAATATTGTTTTTTGAAATTCTCAAAAGAGCTTTAATTTTGAAAAGCTACCGAATCGAAAGCATGACTGATATGTGTAAAAGCTTTCAAATTTAACCTATTATTTTGTAAAAAAAGAGGTATCAATTTTTACTAAAGCAATTTTTTTACCCATTATTTACAACGACTAAGTAAAAAAAATAGCTTACATATAAATAAAACTTACATTCTCGTGATAACTTAGTGAAATTGCGAGCTGTTGTGAAATAATATTCGAAATTATTGACAGACAACTCGTGAAACAAATCTGCCAAAAAATTATAAACGGATATGCTCTTAATCTATTTATGGGGGTGCTCATCTTCAGACAATTGAGCTCCGTGTGCATCGCTCTCAAAACGAACTGTATACAATTTCAAACGTTCTTGATTCTTATGTTGCATTATTTTTGTAATTAAATTCTATTCAGGTGCTTAAAGAATACAGCTAGCATTTTATACAGTCGATATGATATTTGTTTAATAACTTATTTAAGAAAAAACCAATAAAATAATGAGTTGGAGGTCATTTTTCTGGATCGAAAATTTAACCGTCTTTTTTTCAAACTTAAAACCTAAATTTAGACACTAATTCGGCATTTTCAGCTTATATCCTTTTGATAAAACGTGTATTAAGTTGTATACATTGTGATTATCGAGTAAAAGTTATTTTGAAAAATTTAGGGTTACATCCTTTTTAGTTTTACAGTCGATATGTATTATTGACGCAACTTACGTACGTATGTATAATGATTGAAGATTCAACACCCAGGTGGGGTTGTAGTACGTTTAACGATCCCACAGGTAACGTTTTGATTTTTTAACTGCTGTCACACCTTAAATTAACTTCTGCCTGAGGTTTGACGTCACTGCTCGACGTGTTAAAAAGAGGATTTTTACAATACAATGATTGTTTTCATTAATATATTGTTTATATATTACACCATTTTCACTAGCAAAGTGGAGCATATGAATCTAAATAGTGTGAAGATATCCACTCCGAAAGTGGAATATATGGATCTCCGCAATGTGAACACGTCTTGACAGATTATTTTTTACGAGAATTGTTTGTCAGTAAATTTTCATCAACACAGTGTGCATCCAGTCTTACATTTTATAAATCTGACAGATAGTGAATTGAATCCGCATTCCTCGGATTGCTAGACGCGCACGCTACCCAATTACGCTACCGCGGAGACAATTATAATGAGGTATTAATATTGTCTGAAAACGTGAATCACATGTGGATAGTTTCGTCTTGGGGAATTTCCTGCTTGCTTATGTGTCAAATTGCAGGGTGCTAATCATATTCTCTGGGAGTGTCCTTATATATCGGTTGAAAATGAAAGGCTTTTCAAATTGGTTCCACCATATTTCGGACCGGTCAGCCGTTGCAACTTTTTACGAAGGATAATTTTCTAGCTTTAAAAACTTTGCGGACGTACGGCGGACACAGTCTCTTCTGGTGATATCAACTGGGCATAATTCGTTATAATATGAATGAAGCACACTTTAGTGCACACCAACTTAAGTCTCGGGATGCTACTCCTGGGACACTTTTAACGGCGCCTCACCTTCGTAACAACACGGTATACACATAACGGCTGAAGATATGCGGCGGATGGTGGAGGGAAGAGTTTTGTCTTGCGTCCGATGGGATAATAATTATTTAAAATTTGTACTGAATACTTTCCTGTGACATCACACCGCGCTTTTGAACATAAACAAATAATGCCCATCTGAAAGCGCATTCCAGGCTTATTATTTTATTTTTTCTCGCTTTTCTTCCTCCTTTTAAGCCTTAAACTCTTTTTTATTATCTTCCCTGACGGTTCTTTTAATTTTGGCGCGCATTTTGACACGTGGAACATTTTTTTATGGGTTCAAATTTTAAAATAATAGCCTGTGATGTTCAAACTCAACGTATCTATTGGACTAAAAATTTAATTAAATAAAAAAAGACAATTTATAATTATTACAGAAAAAAATATTAAAGAGACTAGATATTTTAGCCATATCCAATAATCATACAGAACTCTTTATCACACGCTATAGTTATCAAAACAATTATTGCTATGCATATCCTACGTCATACCAGCATTCCTCAAATAAGCCAAATATATCCTGTAGATTATCAGTTTTCCATGATGCTCGTCGATCAACTAGAGAATGATAGATTAACCCTTTGAATGCTAAAAATTCATATATCGTTGTAAATGACAATAACCGGTAGGCATATTTGCATCAGGTTCTTTATAAATAGCATATATAATGAGTATGACAGATTGTATGATATACTTAAAGTAATACACAGTATTATTATTTTTTAATCACTTAACAAATAGCGGTATTTGTCAATAAGATTGTGATATTTTAAAACAAATTCACAGCAGCCAAAAGGTTAAAACTCTCTCCTGCACGTATCTCAGCTTAATCGTCTCTGTATAAATATTGGTATAATTTATTAGGTGGTGTATTACAAATAAATAAAACAATTCAACAAGTGTATTACTTAATCGGTATACGGTAAAATTAATTAACTACAACCCTAGAGGTTGCAAGTTCATTCCAAAGCTTTATAGAAAACACATTGAGTTGAGCGATTGGCTGACTAATTTTCGTAAAAAACAATGGTCAGTCTTGAGATTTTCGATAACCATGTCCTCCAAATCACAGCGTAAAAAAATAAATGGTTATTGTTACATATCGACCCCGCTTAGTTAAAAGGCATCAACTCTCACAAAACAATAATACCGCGAATGAGATTTGATTCCTTTTTTCTGCACGCAAATTAGATAAATCCATCTATTTTTTAAATCTAAATTTGAATTTGCTATTACTTCGATCGAAATGAGAAGATAAGAGAACAAACCATGCAGCCACTTACCACTGACAAAGTGAAGCTGCGACGCTGAACTTGGCTCATCCACATATTGCGGATGCCCTAAAAGAGTCTAAATCTGACCTGCCTATTTTTTCTTTTTCTTTTCCTTAAGCCGACCAGTCGTCGGCGTCCCGGAAGGCCGCTAAATACTATCTATATAATAAATTCGGCGGAGTTACGGGATGCAGGTATGACATGGGAAAACGCAAGAATACTGGTAGGCGACAGGGATTCTTGGAGGCAGCGTGGTGTCCATATGCTTCACTTAGAGAAGAAATGTGAAAATGAAGTTGAATTTAGATAATAATTCGGCATTTTCGACTTGATTCATTTTGACAGAACGTGTATTAAGTTATGCCTATTGTGATTCTAGAAATGAAAGAAATTTCCAATACACTTAGTGTTGACGCCGTTTGCTAAATAGAGCCGATACTATTTTCTTACATACAGAAATAAACATTAAGTTTTAAAAGGCCTATTACACGACACAATATTAAGTGCTCTTACTACAGAGTGGGCGTGGTCTCTTTTATGTGATTTAAGTGCCTAAGACTTATTACACCGCACTTAGTAAGGGTAAGGGTGCCTTGAAATTGTGTAGTGTAAAAGGCCTTTAAGTAAGAGTTCAACTATATTTAGTTGAATTTATGATGAATTTAGATTCAATACAATACCTAATAATAATTTTATTGTTATTGCATGGTCTCATTTTACAATAAAATATATATTTAATTTGAAATAGATATTTATTTAACTTTTTACCAGATGCTCAAAATTATTATTATCACTATTTGATACGAAAAAAGAAACTATGGTATTATTTATCAGGCATAAAAAATATTTTATCGTTTTTTTATGGCAAATTATGACATATTTTAAAATTCTGAACGCGACAGTGTACGTATAATATAATATAGAATGCTACCGTAATATGCAAATTTCGTAATATTAATTTAATAACAACTCAGTGGGCGTACAGATTTATATATGATTTAATTTAAAAAATTACAAAGGTGGCACATAAATCGAAGCAAGTCCTATTGTTGCTCGTGACTTTTTATTGACATTATAGCCCATATTTTTGACCATTATTACCATGGATCTATTATTGACTAAGACATCTGACAGGATGTGGAAAATATTAATAATTAACGTAACATACACATTTTTAACAAGTTTAAATGTTCAGGAATGGTGTTTAAAATTAAAACTCGTATTCGGTCGTAAAATTAATCGATATTTTTACCTAATCTTGCATACCTCTATCATGTTTTCAATAATAATTATCGTATGTATATTCACTAAATAAAATATTTGACTTAAAAAATGTATTATAATGCCAAAGAGACACATCTTTAACTGCCATGTTTATGTGTTTTTAAAATATTTAATCCAGGCATATTAATGTTAACACAGAACTGTTTTTCTATTGTATCTTTGTCTCACGGCTACCAACTACGTAGCGTGCGCGCCTAACAATTCGGAGAATGTAGATTCGATTCCCGATTTATCGGATTTTAAAAATCCAAAAATACAGGACTGGATGCCCATTCGGTTGAGCAATTGTCGGACAAGCAATTCTCGTGAAAAATAATCTGTCAAGACAACTTCACATTGTGGAGATCCATATACTTCAGTTTCGGAGTGGATATCTTCACACTCTGTAGATCTATGTGTTCTACTTTGGAAGAGAACATGGTACAAGAATAAGACGAATCAATGATAAATAATAATTCACCTAATGTAATTAAAAAATGTGCATCTATTATTTATTATTTAATGTTTTTTAATTTATTTCCCTCCCTGGTAGCCGATAGGTTAGCGTGCACGACTTGCATCCATAAAATGCGTGTTCGATTCACATATCTGCTAATTTTTTAAAAAAATCCGAAAATACAGGACTGGATGCCCATCAGCTTGAGCAATTATCCATCAACTAATTCTCGTGAAAATAACCTAACATATCTTCACTTTGCGAATATCCATATAGTTCACTTTCGGAGAAGACATCTTTCTACTGTGTAGATCCATATGTTCTACTTTTAGAGCGATCTTGATTAATTAATTAACATTTATATTGCCTCAATGGCTGATTGATAAACACGTGCGTCATGATGCTGGAAGTTGCAGTTTGAAAATTCACAGTTTTTAAAGATTTTTTGAAATAAAAGATACATAAATATGTGCCAAATAACTCAAATGATTGGTTCAGTCCAGTCCAATATTTTAAATTCCTTGTAACTGTGGGATTTGAACACATAACTTCCAGCATCAAATTGCTCCTATAATATTAACTTCAGTGAACACAAATCAATTTATTTTCAAATCGGAATACATATTTATTTTCTAATACGTGTATTAGAGTTGAATTTGACAACGAATATTTTTATAGTGGTATTAATTATTACTTAACTAAACAAAGATAACAAAAAAATGTATGCGTAAAACAAACACTAAGCAGTTGAGTTTCCTTTATCATTTTCCTACACGTGCAATACGCTTTTCCGATACCCTTGTTAGTGTCAAATTGGATTTGTCCACTTATGTTGCGCCCGTAGCCACCCTATCTCTATCCTAAGGCAGTGGACCGCAACACTTAGTGTCCCCACAATGGACGGTTTAATTCGTGACGCGTACGCCAATGTGTTTGTGCGTATGTACAGAGTGGTGTTGGATGAGACGTTTGTGTCACGGATATACGCCGATTATCTCCCATTTCCGAAACGATTTCTACACCACTGATAAGGTGACCATGATCTTATCAAAAAGCAAGTAAATATACAGATTTATCGAAAATCATTTGTCCGTTAAAAATGAAAAAAAAATGGTTTTAACGTGTCTGACAGTGTTACTTTACTGTAGTTAATTACGTTGCTTAACTAAATCTCTGAGATTAAATATGTTGCTTTTTGAGAATGCTCTTGTATAGTGTTTCGCAACCCCTGTACAGCAGCACACAAGTGTGCCGCAAGACGATACTGGGTGTGACATGGCGTATTTCTCCAATATATTATACAATAAACATGAGAAATGCCGATACAGACAGTTGATCGTAAGCAGTTTTATTTATATCTCGCTTACGTGTCTAATGCTAGCTTTTTCTTGTTACGTCTTCAGTCATGATTTGGCGGTTCCATTAAGTGTTCTGTCGTAAATGAATTAGGTAGACGCATCAAATTATAAAATTATCGAGTTGGAGAATAGGATAAAGTTAGGGTCGGTAAATTTTGAACTGACTCCACAGTCCTGGTTGTTATAATTAATTTTATTTTGTATATCCAGAAGAAATCTAGCTGACTACTTGCTAGTTTTGTGTTATAATATTTGAGAAAATATTACATTTCACACATTCGGGTTTTTCAATACATCATTATTTCAAGAGGTGATTATTATAAAGGTATTTTCTATCAGTTAGACTTGTTTTACTTATACACAAAGAAAAAAATTTCAACTATTTTTTGAATTCAAAAATCTTACGAAATGAGTTGTTTTTTTTTTGCATATTTACGTCCAATTGTACATTGCCTAATAATATAATTTCTACAAAACCACATAAACATTTTCCATTTTTATATTTTATCATACAATCACTACAGTTTAACTTTCGCCTAAATATCCCAAAAGCTACGCTGCTGGCTCTTGTGTGACCAATAGAAAATCTATGTTTTAAATTTAAATTACATAAAATCTATTAGATCTATTATTGTAATTCGATATAAGAGCATTTGATTATATATTAATGGTCAAGCTATTTAAAATACGATCAAAGAATGAAAAAATTAAAGATAAACAAAAGAGATGACATATCAAGACAGAAATCTTTTACTGAATAACGACTGTTGTATCTAGCCGCTTTAAATACTCCCTCTTTTCCCTTTTGAAACGTAATGACATCATTCAAATGAATGATGGACACTGTTGTCATATATTAGCTGCCGTAAATGTTATTTGATAAATGCATCCATGCGGGTCTTAGATTTAATACGAAATGATTATTTCTATTAACATTGATCAATATTTTTTATACATAACTACAGCATTAATTTCAGAAGGGTTTTTATGGGAAATAGGAAAGTGCGAACACTTTGTAACCGGTAAATCGGCTCACTTTCCACCACTAGGCTGTAAGAGTTAACGACATTACTTGTGGCAATGACGCATCAACGAAACTATGTTGCTGAAGATAGATAAACAGCAAAGAAATATACGTATAATATTATAAAAGATACAGAATCCTGAAAGTAATGCATAGGGGAATACGGACAAAGAGAAAAATATAACGGGGTAAAACCAAAAAGATACGATTGTTAATTATAATACTGTTACCAAATAACGTTAGCCGTGGTCACCCTAATCAATAAAACGTTTACGCGATCGACACTCGCTTAATTCTTTAGTTTTACAGGAAATTCATCACCCTCCGTATTAAGTTAGTTACTTTAAACGTACTTTTATAACTCGAAGCTGAACTTTATTATACTTACAGCATAAGCTGCATGAGTGTTTGAATCGATAATAGATTCATCATAATCAATACGAGCTCGACAATATAGTGTGGTTTTGGTTCTTAAATCACACTTTTACTTCTGTGAGTTTTTGAAGTGTTAATATTTACACATATTTTAGTAAAAAAAATATATATGTATTACACAAACAATGGTAACCTATTTGAAATTTTGTAAACGTGTATATTAATATATTCAACTATTTATTAGAATGATATGCTATTTATATTATGTGTATACTATATATTTATTTTATTATGTTTGGAGCACTGTATTCTTCTATTGTGGTAAAGGTATTGAAAATTGTTTGTTTTTTAGAGTATCTTTAAATTGAATAATTAAAGAAACTAAATAGTAATTTAGTTAATAAATAAATAAATTAAAGGTCTCCCCAGTAGTGGATTGAGCACTTAAGTAGACCCAGGCGTAATTCAATTATGAAGCCTCTAGGCCCTAGGCGCAATTGTTTTTTTTCTTATGTGTCATGCTTCTTTAAAATTTTTACTGTCGTGCAGAACTTTATGGCTTTCGGACAATTTTAAGATTTTTACTTTCGTACTTTCGATAATTTGAAGGCCCCCATTTGTGAGCCTATCGAAGTCATATCACCTTATCGCCAGAACAGCCGTAGACATCGGCTCTCAAAGCTTAGAATACGGTTATTTTGGGCTTTTGTTGAGTGCCACGTTTCACAACCGTAGAGCAGCACTGACAGAATCCATGCATTAAACAGGCATTGCTGTCAAAGAGAGCAACCTGTTGCCTAGTAACCATACACTTGAATTTATTATAATTTTGATTTCAGAACATATCAATTATAATTTTAACATTTTATAAATCTCTAATAAACGTATAAAAATGTATGAAGATTACTAAGAATGATAGATATATATGATTTGACTAAAAACTAATTTCGACAGAATTCTTCCAAGAAACAAGGGGGCGCACAGTTTATTCTTGCTCCAGGGTGCTGAATATGTAGCTATTCTACAACTTACAACTATCATAAATACAAATATAGGAATTAGGTAATTAAAATATGTTTACAATTTACGTACTGAATATTGAAATCTCTTTGAAAGATCGCTAAGAAATGTCACTTCAAGCCCTTAAGTAACTGTTGTCATTGTGATTCAAATATTATAGTTAAGAGTGTTTTTAAATCCATAATGAATCAACGGAATTCGTACCTAACCGATTTTAATAATAACAATATTATTTTTATCATTGGTAGAATAATTCCGTTCCTCATTTGCATAAGCATTTCATTATGAGTTGTGTAGCGCAACTCAGTGGGACACCAGAGCATTGGGGCGCAGGTTCGAGTCTCTGGGATGGCATTCTATTGTGTTCGCGATGTGGGTATGTACCGATGTGGTACTTAGTCAGAACGACGGTGAAATATGAAAATAGACTATAACAAGATCAGAGATGATAGTATACAGCATGTTCTTTAAAAATTAAAAATATTTTTAATTAATTTTATCAAACAATTTTAATTCTCTACACATCACGTCAAAATACTTGCCATCACGTTTGTTTATCATTCTTTTCTTCTTCTTATACCATGTTCGCTCCTAAAGTGGAGCCTTTAGATCTACAGTGTAAATATTTCCAGTCCAAAAGTGGAGTATTTCGTCGACAATATTGCAGGAACACGTACCTTGATTTTTAAGTTTTACTCACTTTGTAAAGTATAATTTTGCTGTTTTACAATCTCTTGTATTATTGGCACATTTTTATATGAACACATATTTTTTACACGTTATATATATATATATGTGTTAACGCAAAAATATACTAATAATACAAGGATTGCAAAAACAAAACAGTACTTTACGAAGTGACTTAAACCAAAAATCAAGATATTTATTCCAGCAATATTGGCGACGATATGGATTTCAGCAATGTGAAGACGTCTTGATAGCGTATTGTTCATCAGACCCAATGGGTATCCGTTTATGTATTTTTTTTTTTGATTTTTAAAATCCGATAGATGAAGAGTCGAACCTGCATTCCTCAAATAGCTAGGTGTGGACGCTACCAACTACACTACTGCTAAGCACACAGGCAGGAAACTATAAAGTTCTAAATGTGCCAAGTGTGAGTAGCTTTTTAAAATCTCTATATTTATTTTATTAAAGATATGTATTTAAGGAGATTTAGTTGCCAGAGAGTCACCCAATCTATAGAGTGTGTAGTCCATGTGTTCCCAAAGTGATGGGTACCGCTCCTCTGTGGGCGCTGAAGTCTTTTAAGTGGGTAATACTGGGTTCAAAATATTTTGGGGGGCACTTAAGAGGTCTAGGTGTAGGTGGTTTTTTAAGAGAAATCAATAAGTATACATTACGCCAGCTAAAAATATACGAGAAACGTATAATTTTGCAAGCATTTGGAGGGCGTTGGCTCCTTATAGAAGAAATCAACGTGATCTAAAAAGACGTAAAAATGGTGAGCAATTTTGAGTATTATTTTCGACGGTAAGCCAAAAAATATTGGGAATCTATGTTCAAGACATAAATTTATACTTTTGATTTTTTTTTATATAGTTGTGAGATTCGATCTCGTGATTTCCAGCCCCGAATTACTCGTGGTTACAAATCGGCCACTTTATCTTTGATAATTACTATTTAAAATTCTTACTTGATATCAATAATAGTGAAAGTATTTTTTTGAGAAAAACATTTATTATACATCAAATTGACGATTTTCGTAAAATGGATCGAAGAAATTTATTTTCAATAAAGTGAATATAAATTTTTACGAACACCCTCTAGATATTTACGGGTCGTAATCCCACCAATCACGATTCAATCACGAGCATGACAAGATGAACCCTACGAGAGTCGCAGTAAGGATTAAATTTGTCTGTAATTCATTTCGGTTCTTATGTTTCTTCGTACGGCATACTGATGCGCACTGATACCAATCATCCATCAAATCAAAGAATCGATTTTTTTTTATTCTGTTTTGTAACAAAAAAAAAAATGTTTCTGTTTGAACTTCGTGTGACTTGTAAAAATAAGACTTATGATAATTTATTCATATCACTGTGAAGCGTCACGAAGTTTTTTTAAACAATTAACAAAGATTTATTTATCCACGAGGCACCAATGATCATTTTAAACATACAAATCTAATATACTTAACAAAATATATTTTAATACCTCATTGTAAATCAAATCCAATTTACTTATTATACTATGACACGTGTTTTGCTTAGATTATAAACTTTACCTCTAGTTTTAACAAATTTATTTTTATGTGTTCACTTCTAAAGATAAAATACATTTGGTTCTTTCCAGACGGTGCATATTGATGGCTGAAAGTGCAAATTTAGTTTTATAGTGGAAATGTATCACCACCCGCCACGTCTCCACACCCGTTATGCGGGTGTATACCGTGGCGTAACGA
>JAGVSQ010009331.1:0-13699 GCA_022683975.1 Rhyacophila evoluta | reverse complement strand
GTGGCACGGATTGTTCGTACGCCGATCCGCGTAAATGGCGGCTATTGAGTTAATATCGGAAATTATTTCGATACATAAACTTGTAAAGAAAGGATTAAATAATTCACGAAAAGTTTCGAATTCTCTCTTTCATTGCAAAATTGTTATTGTTGTTTATTAGAAATATCACGAACGGATCAGTAAATTCATGGTTAGGTTTGAGTTTCTATAAAAATAACTTCACCTATTCTAGGAAGGCAATTTTAATTTAAAAAACTCTTTTGGAGAGACGATATTCACAATAAACCTTGAAACATCAAAATATGCAGTGTGTTTGTTTGTGTGAATACAGTGTATATGTGCGATTGCAATGCTGTTGATTGCGACTTTTGCCTAAAAAAAATATTTAAAATAAATCTTAATTAAAGCTTTTCGACGTTGTTTCTTACCAAACCTTCATCATTGATACAAATTAATGGTATTATTTTAGATACTACTGTGCCCTTTACAAAAAACTTGCTGACCCTGAAGCGTTGACAACAACTCTACCATCCCTGCTACTCAACCTCGTCTACAGATCAATAAAGGTGGATAAGTCAGAATCTAGAGTAATGGCATTTTTAAAAAGATTGCTGCAGATGGCCACATTTGCTGATGCACCAAGGGCTTGTTCGTTGCTATTAGTTGTAGCTCGACTTGCCAGAAATAGGAGAATATCTCTCAGCTTAATTGCTAGTGTCAAAACTGAAGATATTAAAGAAGAAGAGGAAGACGACAAGGTACATATTATTTTATAGATTTAATTTATTGGCGTCATCCAAATGAGATTTTTTTTATGTTAGTTGATTTGTTTTGTTTTAGATCTGTGTTGACGATGTTTCAAAAGCTTATGCTGATGAGATAGCAGAAAGAAATAAAATAAATGGTATGGATGAAACAGAAACCAATGAGACATCAAAGAAGAAGAAGAAAAACAAGGAAATTGTGGTTGAATCTAAAGATGGCGTAGTTGAATTCGATGACGAAGAACAAATAGCCCACGTAAAAAAATCAAAAGTTAATCTCTGGGTAGGAGATAAAATGGATCTATTGAATGGTTAGTTAAAATACTTAAAATTAATGATTTATATATTCATTAACGGGGGGTGAGGTGATCTGAATTTGTATGGAATTCAGAAATAAGGAAGTAGACAGGGCAATTCAATATCACATTGAAAGTCACACAGCGGTACTGGATTTAGCTGGGACACGTACTGCAGATTCATTCATGAGAGTCTGGATCCTGTTTGTCTCTCTTTCTGACCGATGGGATTTCTGTATCCTGGAAGACTATCGGGTACGTCTACAAAATGTACTCAGCGGAATTAAAGCTACGCATAGGGAGCGGATGTCGCAAAGAGAAAGATCTTTTTATGCCCTCAGATTTAGTAGTGTTGAGGTTTAAAAAGCAGAGGCATGGGTGTACATTATTTAATTATTTGCTATGTAAAACTGAGAATAAGATAATATTTACCGTAATACCATAGATTTAATAGTTTTTACTTCATTTTTGTACCATAAACACAAACATTAATTGAATTTTAATAATAATAAAATCAAAATTATTTTAAATTAATAAGTTTAACATTTTTTTTTAGAACTAGACGATGAAGAGGTATACCACGATATTCCTTTAGAAGAAGATGAAGAAGACCACAAAAGGAAAATAAGTAAACTTGCAAAGAATAAAAAAGGCACATCCAAGGGTTGGCTGCACTCTACTACAAATGAAACCAATGTTAAAGAAGTTGCTGAGCCTGAAGAACCGGTCGAACTACCCCTGAAAGAAGCTAATATTGATAAGTTTTCTAAGAAAGATGTTGGGAAAGACAAGGAATTGGAGATTTTAATCAGAAAAAGCAAGAACTTGGATAAGGTAAAATAAGTAGTCCTTCGTAGTGTTTCTAAATACTCTTACTCAAACTCCCCATTTTTATTTGTATTTTATACTCCCCATTTGATTGTCCCACGATATCCCACTGTCGTTTTGGGATAACGATATGCAATCTCACCAATGAAAACCTAAAAAATGTTAGTTTAACAATCTGGTATATATTAAATAATTACTTATTTCAGGTAATCACAGAATATTGCCCGTTTAATAGAAATCCTGCATATTGTGGGGCAGAACTGGCTGCCTTCACCGAGCTAATGCCTTTACTAAATCATTATCATCCAACTGTGAGACTTTTTGCTGATAAAATCCTCCGAGGTAAAATATTGCTTGAATATATTTGGTTTTAAAAGATGAAAGTTTATAATAATAAAAGATAGAAGTTAATAGAAGCATATTCATTACGTTTTGTATGTTAGTATAAAAAGAAGATATATCTTTTGCCATAAATGACTATATCTCACACTAAAAAGGTACATTCTACCTTTAAATACTTTAATGTTGAATTAAATTTTCTGTGAGCTCTATTCTTTTAATATGATATTATACATATATAAATATATTTTCAGGTGCCTTCATCCAATACAGCGGTGACCCTCTCAAGGACTTCTCAATTGCTCGTTTCCTCGATCGTTTTGCTTTTAAGAATCCCAAAAAAGACCCTGTAATGTCAGCTAACGATCAGAGCCACATAAAAACTGTGAAAGGAAGTCATCCCAAGTTTGCACAGCGGAAAAATTACACCGCCTCTGGAATAAAAAGCTTGAATGTTAATTCAGCAGCTTATTTGAACGAGAACTCAGCCCAGATACCAGTAGATGAGAAATTTTTGTATGAGTAAGTAAGATTGATATATCTTGTAGTTAATTTTATTTAAACTGTTAGATCTTAAAAATATGGTAACACCTTTAAATTACTAGAAACTATCTAGCATATCAGAATGCAAATGTGATCATCTTGGTGTAATATGTCAAGTCTTCTAAATATTCGATATTTTATTGTTGCTGAATAGTTATCTTCACATGCGTCGTCAGGAGAAGGAGGATAATTCTGATGCAGAATCTGATGCGGGGTCAGTTGACAGTGTTGAATTCGAAAAGTATCTCGACGGAATATCCGGTGCTCCAAAGAATGATGATGGTAAGCAAAGTAAAATCTTTTCAATCCAAACCAATAATTTTATTTTATTTGAAGTTATTTTCACAGTTAATTTAAATAATTATTTTTTAAATTTAAATTTAAAGTTTAAAATTGTTCTTTGATCCATCCGGTGTTGTGAATTAAATCTTTTTTCAACTCATATTTTTGCATCAATTCAAACAAACAGCCATTATCAAAATTATTGTCATGGCTTACCATTTGGTGTTTTTTTTTAAACAGGGTATTTTTAGTTTTGATACTTTTTGTCAAAACATGTTTAATCTATCGAAACATTTTAAAGACGTCGCTGAATATGTATATTTTTGTTCTTCTACCATTATTGCTCCTGTCATACATATATATATATTACCCTAGCAAAAACGCAGCAAAGTTTATCATATTTTCACTCCTTCTTAATGTGACTTAATTTGTAGACAAAAAATGTGTTTTCCAGGCAAAAATACAGCAAACGGGTTTTTACTTATGAATCATATTTTACTGTGTTTTTGCTTCGAAAAACTTATCATTTTTGCAAAACTAAAAAACACATCATGATGATTTGTACACTAAAATAAATTATTTCCTTTTTATTTTAGTATATCGCCTCATACTTGCATTTTTGCTTATGGTGACAGTATAGTAAAGTAATTTATGGTCTGATGGAGTGGAGAATTTAACCTCTTTACGGTCACGCTATAGAGCGACCACTCAGCAACACAGTAACGGTTACTTGAGTACTACTAAACTGTGTAGTAATACATTCACAGATGGCACTCAAAACCGTTCAGAAATAACGGCAGTTATATTAGGCATATCCAAGAAGTTATCCGCGCAGAACATTTCGGCGGATATATTTGTCATGTGCACTGTGTTACGTACTATGCCTCGCAGATATATACGTCATAAGCACTAAAGAGGTTAAGATTGTTTTAGTTTTCCTCTTTTCTCATTACTAATCATATAAATCCTCTTTCAATGTGCAATCACAGATTCTGATGCCTCAGACAAAGAAGAAGACATAGATTATATGAAAGAAATGGTAGAACACTCCAAAATTGACAAGAAAAGCGGCAAAAAGGCAAAGGAATCAAAACAAGCTGCAAATGATGATGATGATGATGAGGAAGGGGACTTTGAAAATGATGATGATGGAGACATGTCAGATTGGAGTATGTCTGGTGGTGATGAGGATGACATTGACGGTGAAGATGAAGACAGGGAAAGCATGATGAGTGATGTTGGTGAGGAAATATAATTACTATCTATTTGATATGCTTGTAAATTCTACAATATGACTGCAATAGCTAAATACAATTGGTTTACCACATCTGCTCGAAAAGGGGACCAAATGGATTTCCACAATGTGAAAATCTATCTTGCTAGATTACTTTTCATCTGAATTGGTCGTAAACCATTTTATCAACCTATTTTCAGTATTGAAGCAGATGCACTTACCAATCGGCCACAAGGCACTGATACATAGTATTTTGATACCTTAATTTATTATAGGTTAGAATATTTTATACAAGTGTTTATAATTATAGTTTTTTTCCACTATTACAATACTTGGTGACTGGTGTTAACATAGAACATACAGACATAGAATAATTAATTGTTCATTAGTTTATAACAACTGTAGAATCCCCTTAGTAAGTTCTGCCTGTTCACCCTGCCTGGTATTTATCTTATATACTATTATTGAAATATTTGTTTCCGTAGATGATGATTCTGATCTTGAATTTTCTGACAACGAGGATGGACACCCGAAACAAAAAAAGAAGAAGGGAAAGAAACAAGGTATGTCTGCATCTGCACAGTGGCTTTGATGTGAGGATTTAATCTATTTTCCCTATATTGGAAGGCGTGCACGCTAACCTCTACACTACCGGGGATACTATGTTATTATTATAATATGTAGAAACTTAAATGGATTTTAATTTTAAATCAAGATTCATCGTCCGATAAATGTGACAACTACTTATTGAAATGAAATCATACTCTTCTTCTTACATGATCCGACAACTGAATTAGAGTCTACTGGTTTATTTCGATTTGCTCGATTCTTTGTGTCCTTTTCTAATTATAATTTTGAATTAATTTATGTAAATTAAATTATACATTAATCGGTTATTATTTTTATTTTAAGATTAACCTGTTGATTTTTTTATTTATGTCTGTATGTTGCACACAGTGATTCAATTAATAAGTGTGCTTACACTTATAAATCAGTATACATAAAAGCTATAAATATATTCAACCATACAATTTTTCAAGTAAATTAGCAATTTGTAGTTACATCTTTCAGAGCAAATTAAAACAACGGTTGTTCTATACCACTCACATCATTCACACGATGCGTGATCAGTGTATTTGAATGGGATCTTGCATATAAATTATTCGGTCCAAATGGTTTAGTATTTGAATGCGCATCAAGGCAGAACCAGTAGATCTATTTAAGTATATCTCCACACCCTGAATGTCCTTTACTGTTGAAAGAATATTAAAATCCTATTTCTTTATTGTAGATGATGATTCTGATTTGGACTTTGGTGAAGATGAAGATGATATAAAACCAACTAAATCCATCACAGCGAAGAAGAAAGGAAAAAAAGGTTTGTATGTTATGACTGAAATCAAGATATTATTGAAAACAGACTGAATTGAGAATTTTTTAAGATCGCCTAGCTACTTTCTGACAATATTGTTTTTCTAGGAATTGAATCCATGTTTGCTTCTGCTGAAGAATTTGCAACCATTTTGGAAGAGACTGGAACCAGCAAGGGGCAGGGTACTAGTCAAGCCGTTTCTAATACGGAAAATGCAAATGTCAAACAACTCAATTGGGAAGACAAACGAAATCGTTGGGTTAAAGGCTACAAAAATAATAAGAACACAATGGACAAGAAGAGCGGTGGGAAATTTGAGCGTAAAACGGGAGGAAATGATAGGAAATCACAGTTTTCGAAGAGCGGTGGCAACTTTAGCAAAAATAATAAAGGAAGTCCTGCCAAGAATAGGAAACGACAGTTTTCTGGTGGTCAACAGGGCCAAGGCGGAAAAAGGAAACGAAATTGATTTATTTTCAGTTAATTTATATTTTGTTACATTACAAATATTTTTTTACAGTAGTAATGTAAATATTTCATTGTATTACATGTATCCAAGTTTTATTGGCATTGAACTGAAGGTGATTGTTTAAAATAAAAATTTACTCTCTGTCAATAAATGTTCTGACTAAAACAATATCTGAACAAATAAGCATATTACTTGTAGAATTTTTGTTAATTGCAATGTTGCAATAAAAATATTTTTAATGATAAAAAATCATTCAGTGTTTCCCTTTAATTAGTCTTAAGAATATTTTATTTATGCTCCTCAATGCATTTCATGAGTCTGTTTTTATCAGCTCCGCTGAAGCGGTGCAATTCCTTGGTGACATTCTTCATCATGATAAAGGTGGGGAAGTTTGTGACACCAAATTTATCTATCACACTGGGGCAATCCTCAACATCAACCTGGTGATAAAAATATCTACTTTATAAAGTTACTTTTCGAGCTATATCTCAGATTAAATTGTTTACCTTTGTAAAATTATTTAGCGGACATTGTATCTGATTTTTCTTTTAATTTTTGGTGTAAAACTATCATTGGTGAGATCAGGAAACACAGCATTCAATATACTTGCCAATTGTAGCATTATAGCATAACTTGACGTGTAACAGTGAGCAGCATATTTTGTTTGTCAATATTTGAATAATTCAAACCATCTCACCTCCAGCATTCAACACAAGCGTCTGTTTTCAAAAGATAATATATGATTTTCAATGGTTTTGACAACTCTTATTGTTAAGCAACACCAAAAGAATATGTTTCGAATGTATGTAATTTAGTTTTAAGCAAATACAATTGCATATAGATGGCTACCTTTAAATTAAATATGATGCCAGATATGTCGAACATAAATGTGTGTATTTTAGGTGGTGACTCTTACCCTAAGTATGATAACAGCTCCGAAGAAGTCCTTAGCTATTTCGAGTAATATTGGCTTGATAAATATACATGGCCGACATGTTTTACTAAGACATGCAATTATTACGAGAGTGTCGCCGGCGCTATCCAATCTCTCCTGTAATTCTGTCACATTATCAACATCGTAAATTGCCGCTGTGGTTAATATTGGTCTGTAAAAAGAAAAATATATTAATCAATTGCCCTATTAAAGGTACTTAGTACTACTAAAGTTGGCAAATTCTTGAGATTTCAACTCCCAATGAAGGAAACTCAAATAAAACTCTTACTAATTTGTGAAACTAATACCAAGGTCTTGTTAAAAAACGATGAGATAAAGGAATCTGTTGAGAATGATACTTGGATCCAAATCTGTAAAGGATGAAACAAACACAAAATGTATAGATACTGTGATCCATGTATTTGTGTTGCATGTAAAATTAATAAAAAAAACTTATTGTAACTAAAAATAACGAAAATGTCTAGTATAAATAATTAATTTTGTCTAATTTTAATGTTAATAACTGTATTGAAATAAAAATTATTGTTTTTACATATAATAGAAGAGGAAGAAAAGTTCCAATTCTTTCTTTATACTCACTTCTGTATTTCTCCAACAATTACTGGTGGCTGCGGTTGAAGATCAGGTATTACAGGTCTAGAATAAAGGAAACCGGAAAATTTATGGTTATATTCAATAATTATTATGAACAGTTCACTATTTGAACTAATTTACTTAAGTTAACCTTACCCTACATTATATTTTCACTTCATTTATATTGTTCTCATCTGCCACTGCATGTATTTGTAGATGATTGATAATTATAATCTACAATTCATCAAGTTAATCAAAAAAAATCTGCTATTATGAAATCATTTAACTTCTAAAGTTATTGGCCATCCTCGTCCTGTTTTACTTTTCATACAATGAACGCTTTATCGACCCTCGGTAAATCAGACTAACTATAGTTGATTGGATTTTCGTAAATTTAATGACATTTAACTTATCTTTATTGTACTTCATTATTTCTTATTTATAGGGATTTTACATTTGAATTAAAGTACAATTCTAATTCCGGTTCCTTTAAAATAGACAGCAACCTTGTCTACTCCAAAACTGGAGCATATGCATCTCCACAGGGGTGAAAATATTCACTTTAGAAAATAAGCATGCCTGTGGATCTTCTTATGAAGAGTTAGATGAATAGCATATATCTTTTCCACTTGGTGTGATAACAAAGTAAGAGTTTCACTGGGTAATATTTTCATGAAATTACCTGATGTTTATCAATTTTCTAAATCTTACATGAGGATAATAAAATTTTAATAAGACCAAAAAATACTGTGGTACTACTCACTTTTCTATATCATCAACGATCATCTCTGGCTTTGGTTGAAGTTCAGGTGTCTTGGTTCTGCAATAAGACGGTATAAAGTTTTCACAACATTTAAAGTAATAGAGGTTGTGTATTATGTTATATTCCTGAAATGCGTTGATATTCTAAATGCTTGCCGTATGTTTCTTTAAGCTTCATAAAGCTTCTTTATGGCATATATATCCCAGGGTGGACTATAATTGCGATCTCCTAATGTCCACTAATCTGGATAGTGAAAATAACTAACATTAACCTATTATTTCAATCATACATACATTAAATAAAAAAAAAATTAAATACAAAAATAGTACAGTTAGAGCTGACAATACTCACTTTTCTATTTCTTCAACAATTGTTACCGGCGTTGGCTGAAGCTCGACTGTACTCGCTCTAGAATATATTATAAATTATGCTTCATCTCTGATTAGCATATTACTAAACAGAGTGGTCTCAGATTACATAAAAATAGATCTATCACGGATGCTTTTTAAACACTTAGATAATAATTATTGCTTGTTTTTAAGAAATAATGAATAAGTATTTAAATGAGTCGTATAGTTCCTATATACCACAAGTCCACCTTTTTCTTCAAAATTGAACTTACTATAAGGTAGCTATTTCTCATATTAATAAAAGGACAATAAGTTTTCAACAGCCATAAAATCATATAAGAAGTAACAAACAAAAAAAAATTAATAACATTTTACCAAAGTGGACTTACAGTATATTTTATTAGAATTATGCTACTCAAATATTATCTTAACCATTAAAAATTTGTAAACGGAAATTTGAAAAACAAATAATTTTGTAAATAATCTTCAATTATCTCAATCAATTAATTTTGAATAAAAATCTGACATCATATGGCTTATCTCGTGGTTGTAACAAGAATCGATTGTATTTTTCTACTGATATGATTAAAACTGTTATTTTATTATAATTAGAAATAATTTGTAGATATCACATTTCCTAATTCTACTTTTTGGATTTTTTGAAATAATCAAAACTTATATACTGAGACATCTATAAAAAGTAAACTTTTGATTGGAAATATAAGAATTTTAAAAGGACATATACGATTTACTTAATGTAAACATATTACTGTTAGAACATAGATATTGTAGGGTATTAATTCAGACCATAATGCTTGATGCATAAAGGCTTTGGCACACTAATTGCGATATGACGCGGTGTGCAGCGATTTATATGTATACATCATCCCACTGCATACACCTAGATCGCCTTCCACCATAGGGTACATACATTTCTACTTGTTTAGTTCTATTATTTCACTGGTTCCTTTCATTAGTAGGGGTGTTTTAATTCTAGAAATGGATTTATATGATTGTTGTAATAATATGTGAAATTTACGAATTACCTTTTTTAATAAAATGATATAATGGAATTATTTTTATTATACTCACTCTTGCTTTGATGAATTTAACAGAGGATCAGATTTGGATCCAGCTTCTTCATTGTCATGACTGGAGTATTTGCAGAATGGTTTGTATTGGAAAAAAAAAAAAAATTCAATTGTTATGTTTAAGTCATGCTAAGAAAACTTCAATCAAAATTGTTGTTTTACACTTTGAATGATTAAACTTGAGAGTATATTTTGGGATAAATATTTCCAATACATTAAACTATTTGTGTGGGTTCTAAGGGATAATTTTTAATATTTTTATTACTTTGAGTTTGCCGGGGAGTGAAACATCTACCCCAATAAATTGAAAATCGAATGAATGATTTTCACAAATATATATATTTTATACAAAAAAATTACCCGGACATAAAACACACCTGATGATTTTGATGGTCCATTGTCACAATGACTTTGACATAAAATTAATATCTCTTCATTTACCACCACAACTATTATAGTTATGTCAAAATCATGAGGCACATCTGGTCCATTTCTTCAAATATAATCGTCTCATTTGGTGACAAGTATAATAATAAACAAAAAATAATATTCACATGAGCTTGAGTATAGATTTCTTGAGAGTTTGGTAATTAGACCCACAGGTGTACTCCAGCTCTTTTCCATCTCTTATCATAAAGAATGTCGGCACGGTTGTTATGTGAAATCGTTTGGTGAGGCTAGGACACAAATCTGCTTCAATCTATAATGCAGAAACACAAAAGATTTGCATTGAACCATTCTGAATTAAGACAAATAATTCCATGTCTCTGTTGGCAAGTGATTCTACTATATTGATAAGGCACATATCTTGCTGTCTGTATGTCATTTTGTTTGTAATACTTCTTAATTTGATTCTTGTATTGTATAAACATTAGACGAAAATTCTACATTCATCCGTTGAAAGAAAGGTATTCTAGTTTTAATATATTTTATAAAAGATTTTTTTACAAAAAAACAACATATATTCCCACAATTATACTTATTTAAATGCAGCATATTATCAAAATGTTCGGACTTATATGATGTGTTATTTTGTAATAATATGACATACAAAAATACAAAAGACTTTTTATACAAGTTTCTGTGTAACATGTCATGAAACCACGTATTACACAGAAACGTGTATAGAAAGTCTACTGATATTGAAAATTCTGACTTCTGACAAAAAACATTGCTCAAGAAAAATCTCACATAATATAATTTTATCCCTTATACATAATGTTGGTTCAGCTAATGCTTCAAATTTAGATTTTATATTATTATTACCTTAAGCACCATCACTGATCCATGAAGCTCCTGAGCTAACTGCCGCAGTTTTGGAGCAACGATATTGCATGGCTGACACCATTTTGCAAAGAATCCTACAACTACTAATGTGCTCTTTGCGTCAGCTAACCGAGTTTCAAAATCTTCCTCCCCTTTGATATTATAAATCGCCATTTTATATGTCAATTCTGTAATAAAATATATAATGACACTCAGTAAAAATAATCAAGCATTTTAAACAAGCTGAATTACTTTCGAACGTCTACCATAAGAGGAATTAGTAGAGTAGCATTAGCAATGCTAAGTTTTAACAGTAATCATCAGGTAAACAGAAAATTCACTCAAATCACTAAACATCGCTACACTGGGAATCATTTTTCAATAAAGTCTTCCCTTGAGGAAAGAGTTAATATGGTCTAAAATGGCAATAATCAATAAAATAATAATAAAGGAAGCAAGTAAAAATAAAATATATTATACATACAAGTAAATGCACAACTAAAACTGGTCAATATCAATCTTATTTATAATCTAGAAGCAAAGCATCAGCACACATTGAATTTATGATTAAATTATTTGATAATTTTAAAATGGAGTATAATTACTTATTAGCAAAAGGACGCTGAAAAACTTTGATGTGTATTTAATGAATGATTTTTAAAGACCAATTAACTCAAAGAGGTATTTATGGTGTTTGTAATAAGTTATTTGCGGGATTTCAACATCAGTTTAAAAACAACTATCCTTGGAAAAGTTGATTAATGCTTACCTACTGTAGTTTTTACAAAAAATTCTCTATTATTTTTAATCTACATATCAATCACATACAGCGTGACTATTTAGCTAAGAAGGTGTAATATGATAAATATTTTATCAACTGAAGGCATCAATAGATAAGGTTATTACATTGTTGATTATTTCGGTAGTCACTCACTCCTCAATTAGATTGGTTATATAATTTTTGATAATTATATAATAAGGATTATTATAGTGGACTGCTGGAAAAATGTATAAAAACTAATACAACTAGTTCTCTTTTAAAAAAATCAATACCAATACGTAAATGTATCTTTGAATATTTTTAGGAATGTATTAAAAAGTTTCATCATATTTTAAAATCAACACAAATGTCTCAAATTTTTTACCTAAAGCCCTTTTTTTACATATTTCTAGAGCTGTCAGGCCTCTGCACTGTTTAATAACTTGAGAATTCCATATTACATTATATTTTAACACGGAGACTTTGCCATGTATAATATTCCTAACACTACGCTATTTAAGACAACAATGTTGTAGCCGTAGTTATAAATTATGTATACCAGTTAAAGCTCGCATATTGGAAATGAAGATGTGGCAGGTGATGATGGGGAAAACATGTACTATTTAATATGCAGTACATAGATCCCAACAATGTACAGGATCAGTTGTTAGAAATTGCTCAACCTATTAGGCAGTTACCATTTATTTTTAAATATTCATACATTCATGCTAGAGGCTTTAAATCCTCCAGTCTTTGGTGTCAAAGCACATGCGCTTGGCAATTAAAATGACTTGAACATATATTGGATATTGCCCAGTACTTCAGAATTGGTATTTTTATCCTGTAATATGGTTGTTATTGTGATATTAAGATTATTTAATTTGATAAGGTATCATACATAAAAATATTGTACTATCAATCATGTTTGGCAGGTGGGATTGGTAATGTGGTTATGATAAGAAAATGATAACCATTTGTTATTTTCATATGAAATGCCAGGTATAATGTTATTGTTTGATTTCCTGAGATAAAATAATAACTTGCTTATCAAACCATGATCTATCTTTAGAATATAATGGCAAAATTGTATTTTCCTTTGTTGGGTGCCCAAAAGAATATGCACACTCGTTAATCTTTCAGATCTGGAGGTAGCAGGTTCAAGACAAATAGATATGGTAAAAATAAATATACCTATAATATTTAACTGATGGAAATTGATTTTAAATTATTTAAAACTGGCAAACTTCCAAATGTAAGATCACTGTTGGCGACCCGGGTTTCGCCTTTCGTCATCTTCAGGCCACATTATATATGGGCAGTGGGCAAACATATAATATTCTAAGATGTAGTTATTAGTTATACATATAGTTAATAATTTAGAATTTTAAATATACCTTTGCCATGTATTTAGCTATAGGTCTAGTATAATTTCAAGATAAACCTTACCAATCCCGGTGAAAAACAATCTTTCAAGATAAGTCTTTTCATTGTAGAGTTCCATACGTTCCACATTTCGCCCAGTCCATTTTTGAAAATTGAACAGCAGTTGCTATTGGTTTTCATGATTATTTTAATGAAAAAAACACATTTTAAATGAGTTATTCATAGAGCTGCTTACAAACGACACACTTTTGATAGATTTGAATCCAAAATAACAATTATTTATTTTGCAGTGCAGGTCTCAGATCCCCATGAAATAGTCAAATCTTCATGGTATGTTTTTTCGATATATTGAAATATCAAATTAATACATGTCATGCATATAGCATGCTGCAACAAGATGGTATTAATCAATTATTTTTAGCTAAATGTGT
>JAGVSQ010009330.1:0-13700 GCA_022683975.1 Rhyacophila evoluta | reverse complement strand
AGCGTAGTTAGTAGCGTTTGCACCTATCAATTCAGTAAATGCGAGTTCGATTCTATATAATATGTCGAATTTTAAAACAATCCAAAAATGCAGGACTGAATGCTTATTGGGTTAAGCAATTGTATGACAAAAATTCTCGTGAAAAATAATCTGTCAAGATGTTTTCACATTGCGGAGATCCGTATATTCCATTTTCGGAGTGGATATCTTTACACTGTGTAGATCCATATGCTCCACGTTATGAGTGAACGTGGTATTAAGAATAATAAAAGTTTTATTTAAATCGTGTGATTTTTTTATGTGGAATATAATAAGTATGAAAACCTTTCAATCAGTAGATTTGGAGATATAATATACCATATCACTGGGTGATAATTATAGATCAACAGAGAAACTTTCAAATTATATAAATCACTTTAAAATATATCTTATTTATGAGTAAGTATATTTAAAACTTACATCCGATCGGTTCAAGCGACGCTCGAGCCCAGTTGAGTAATTTCTCCATTTCGAATGGAAAACAACTCCGATATTTAGTTTGCATTCTTGTTTTGCCAATATTTCAATTCGAGTTGGATGAAAATAAAGAAGTGAGGCATCGTTGAAAGTTTTACTCGAACATTTGTTTTTAAGTTCTGGTTGAAAATTTTGCCCCAACTGGCACGGCTTTCACAGTTAGGTCTCGCTTAGCTGACAGCATGTGGCGTACTAACGGAATGGGAAGAAAATTGAAACATGTTTTAAAGCCAAAATACTATTCAATATATCCCATGATTTTATTTTAACCAACTTCGCTCGTTAATAATTAAACAATTCCATTTATCAGAGACATTATTCTCTTTTCTTTTTTTTCATAAAAGACTTGATTCAATAATATAATATTTCTATGTTACCTGTCGCAACGTTAGCTGAGTAGTAAATGAACACAATTTGCCGCTAAAAGATGTTGGCAAATCCCACTATTGCGTATGATTTTTAATGCAGGTCTAGATAAGCAATTATTTAATTAGAAATTGGATAATATCTAACTTTCGTAAAAAATATTTCAAAATAACACTTCATATTATAAAAATAAATAATATATTATTCTCAATCTCTGAAGTAAACATTTTTACTGAATAGATTCATTTACTCTAATATTAAGGCAGAAGCAAATAAATATTTTAGAATTATTTTAAAAAAAAGCATGGGTTAAAAAATACATTCAATTACTTTATCGATAATGAGATGATACCGATTCTGAAAGTTCAATTAATTATTTGTCAACCTCACTACAGTATGCACAGCGGACACTAATTTAGCGAAGTGTAGCGGACAATCTTCAACCTCTTCTCGGTAGCGTAAAGGTTAGCGTGTACGCCTAGCAATCTGGCAAATGCAGGTTCAATTCTCACATTTTTTGGATTTTTACAAATCATGAAATACAGGATTGGATGCCTATTTGGATTGAGCAGTTGTCTGACAAACAATTCTCGTAAAAAATTGCAGAGATCCACATATTTTCTTTCAGAGTGTATATATTCTCGCTATGTAGATCCATATGCTCTACTTTGAGAGCAAACATGGTATTAAAATTATCAAGCATTATTCCGTCTGTTTGAAATAATCTGTCAAGACGTTTTCATGTTGCGGAGATCCATATATTCTACTTTCGTAATAGATATTTTCACACTGTGTAGATTCATACACTCAACTTTAGGAGCAAACATGGTATAAAAAAAAACATACATATGTATATACATAGATCCAATATTTAAAAAAGTACAATTATCATTCAAGTAATCATTAAATATCGTTTTTTCATTGGAGAGCTTTCGGTGTGAATATGTTTTGTAAATATGTAGTAAAAAATGGTTGAAACATTTACTTATTTGGAAACCATGTCATAACTGATGACCAATCGTTTTCTATAATTAATATGTCGCCCCTTTAAAGGTAAATCTCATTTACTGCATTTTTGTAGTTTTGAGATATTGAGGTTTTAAGATACAATTTGCGATATAAAATCCGTTTCTTAAGTGACACTCTTCTGTTTATTCTCCGTTAATAGGATAACTATCGTCAAACTGATTTTTGCAAACGATAGGCTTGTAAAAATTAGTTGATCTATCAAAAAAGGTCATTTTGGCCAAAAATGCTCCTAAAAAGTTTTACCTTTAAAGGGACGATTTACTATATTTTAATTTAAAATCGTAGTTTTAAACAAGTAATAGTTTTGACTGATATTGCTTGATGTAAATTGATTTTAAATAAATTAGTAGTTTTAAACTATTGAGACACGCCCCAAACTTTTGTACACACTGTAAAAAGGTAAATACAAATTAACTGAATAATATTCGTAAAGCTATTCGCTTTCACTGCTTTGGTAGACCATGTTACTTACCGTCGGACACTTTTGTACAAGTTGTATGAAGTGGAGTAAGTTCGATAGCGGAAACATGTCAGATTCCCAACAAGTCTTGGGGCGCTTTTGCACCGTTTTAGATGACATCAAGAACATTATTCACTCAGACAAAGTGTAGACGAAATTTAACGTCGACGTGTCGCCCAATATTGTTGGCGGCTTTTCGTCAAATCACCGCCTAATTAACGTAGTATTAATTACATAAACTTCAGTTGGCACACCTTTCATATTGCAATAATAGTGTATATTATATACTAGCATTATACAAATTATTCAAGTCTATGATTTTCAGGCATTCGAGTGTGTTAAAGTTAGAAATAAAATAAACTATCTATATATGTATAATGTATAAAAATGTAAATGTTCGTTTGTTAAAAATTTTAAGTCTACGAAAGTTCTTTACCGATTGCTTTGAAAATTTGACCCAGCGCTTCATTTGAATACGCCGTGTGTTTATATATCTACTATTACATACGTGTCACACTTACAGCAGGTAAAAACATGCTTTAAAAAAAAACAACGCCACTTAAGCAGATTTAACCACAGCAACGCGTTACCGGATACAGCTAGTTATCTAAATAAATAAAAATGTTCGTTTGTTCAAAATCTTAAATCTACGAAAGTTTTTCACTGATTGCTTTGAAATTTTCATACAACGTTTCATTCAATATACTAATATTTTGTCTCCCCGGTTAGTTTAGTTTTTTTTATTTGTTTAAATCCCAAAATTAGATTTTATACAAAAACAACCGTTAAAAATAAATTTCAGTGTTGAAAAATGATTCAAGAATATTACTTAACGAAAAAAGTTTAATACAAATATCAAATACTATTTAAAACAAAATAATTATTTAAAATTAAATTTTTAACTTTCATTTTCATCTCATACGATAATAAGCACAGAATGCCAAGCATTACTCATGATATACTTGTAACATGTGTTTTTGACTGGAAGCAACTAATGAAAAAAACGCACCCTTATCACATTAAGTCTCATTTTATTTCAATTATATTTTCCATTATACATAATTTTATTTTAATCTCGTGTATTTTTGTTTAAAAAATGTTTTAATTTATAGGTATACAGAAAACACTGTGGTGTTATAAGGTCATACATAACATAACATAAAAACCATAAACCATAAAAAAATCGCACAATAATTTCTCTAATCTAAAAATATAAAAAGTAAAAAAAATATAATTTATAATTGTATAATTGCTACTGAATCAGTTAGACAGGTCATATTCCAGAAATTCACTTAACTACCATAGGACTAAACTTATTCTCCTGTACGTCTCTTTAATAGGGTAGAGGTTAGCATAAAGTCGTTGAATCAGGGGAATTCGGGCTTAATTCTCACATCTAACATATTTAAAAAAATCTTAAAATGCAGAATTGTATGTCCATTAGATTGAGCAATTGTTTGACAACTAATTTTTTGAAAAAAAAAATTGCCAATACATATCTTCACAATTAGCTCCATTTTTGGACTGATCGTGGTAAAATATATATAAATTTAATATAAATAAGGACATTTTCCACAAAATTTTCAATGATTTTTAACAATAATGATGATGGATGGTACAATATATTATTTATAATATAAAAATAAATAGAACAACTTAATTCATAATCCTCGAAATTCTACAGATCAAATTAAATAAATTCTAGACCAGGAATTCATTAAATATTATTTGACTAAGCTCACCTAACTCAAGAGGAATAAATAATATACAGACACCTAAAGGGATTCTATCAAAAATATCCACTCTGTAAGTGGAGTATATGGATCTGCGCAATATGAAAACGTTTTGACAGATTATTTATCACGAGAATTGTTCGTCATTGCTCAACCCAACAAGCATTCAGTCGTGCATTTTTAGTTTTTTTTTTTAATCCGACAGATGGGGAATTGAATTTGCATTCCCCGGATTGCTAGGCGTGTACGCTACCAACTTTGCTACTGGAAAGACAGTTCAATAATTTAAAAATGAAAAATATCTGATGTCATCTCGTCATGAAGTAGTTCTCAAGAATACGCTATACAAATTAGGCAATATAGGATACATAATATAGTATAATATAATATATATGAGCTTGCTATGTAAATTGTAGTTCGTGCAGAGATTAGAGCTTAAAAGTTTATTTAACGCTTTACTATTCGACATATACGTGTGCTTTCCGCTCTAGCTGGTATTGATTGTTATTAATTTTGATTAAACTATATTGAAAATGAGCTTTCATTATATTATTTGCATATTAATTTTCTTACCATGACAGCTGCCTGCTTTCAACATACGAGTAAATATTTAGATTAATTTACTTATAAGCCGAAATGGCATTTTAAGACAAACAATATTTCTATTCCTGAATGCTTTGATATTCGAGACCAATAATATTATATATTGACGAACGAAAGTTTAATTATAATACTAAAACTAAAATTTTGACCAATTTAATTAGTAGTGTATTTAGCTTTGAAGATTAATTGATACATAATCAATTTTTGGGCAAAAAATACCATGATATATAATATTTTGATATATAGATTTATATGCTTCACTTATGTATACTTGTTTTGCCGTATCTACTTTTTAAATAGGGAGAGGACACCATATGCCTTCTTCAAGAAGCTCTGTTCCCACCATCCTATCCATCTGGTCATATGTGCATCCCGTAATTCCACTGAATACAATCTGTGGATAATATTTAATGGCTTTCCAGGATGCCAAATGTGGTTGGCTTGAAGAATAGGGAGATCATGTTAAGACTCTTTTATGTGCCAAAGCAAATCGAACGTCACAGTTTCACTTTATCAGTAATTAGAACTGCATGGTTCATTCTCTTATCTCCTCATTAGAAACAAAGCCATAGTAGTGTACCACAAAATCTATTACAGCATCTTTCCTCGTAGTATACGGTTACTTGGGTGTTGGATTAGAAAATAGTAATAACATTCTTTCAAGTTTTCTTTTTAAGATATGAGATACAAGATCTTCTATTGATGTAGCTATTTTATTTAAATAGTTCTCTTTTAGAAAGATACTTTTAATTATTGGTAGTAAAATAGATTTTATTCGATAATCTGAATGTATATAACATAATACACGTTCCATTAAAAGGATGTACGTTTAAAATGATAAATCAGTATCTAAATTAAGCTTTTAAGTTTGAAAAAAGGATGACTTGTAAAATTTTCGACTAGGAAAAAGGGCTTCCAACTAATCAATTTTACTATTTTCTCTTGAATAACTTATTAAATTAATATATTGAGTAAATAAAATAACAGTTTTAGTCTTCAGGCATTTCAAAGTTGTTTATATGGTTGTAATGTTTTGACTGGTTCAAAATCATCAAATAAACGTAAAATTAACTATAAAATTTGTAATATGTTTCTTTCCACAGTCGATATTCAAATGACATTTTCTCGGTATGACAATATGATAAACAATTCAAGAATTATACAGTCATGGCAATGATGGCAGTTATCGACAAAATAAATTAACAAAAATAAAAATTCCATCAAAATATTATTCAATGGTAGGAAATTTCAGTTTATGAGATTAAATATTCTTTTTCCGTTGGCTTATCTTTCATGAAATATGTTAAAATTGTAAACACTGCTTTCGTAATACGCGAATGACGCCATATTTTGTTTATACGACAGAACAATTTTAAACTCAATTTTGATTTCAGCCAGCCAACAAAATGAATGTATTCGAGTTGCCACATAGATTTAATTTAGATAAATTTCTCATTTGTATGCGGGACACATATATGTGTACATTATATTTCTTGTAAATCCAACAAATAATGCTTGTTGGCATATAACGGATCTTAGAATCATTACCCAACTTGACTAACTAAAATTCGTTGATTCATGCTAAATATGAACAGAGGTATTTAATTGTATATCTATTGCATATTAAATAATATAATATTTGCATTTTCATTTAAATAAAGTTATCCCCTTTATTGTCAAGTACTTCAAAAGATGAGCTTTACTAAAGCATTTTGTATCGAAAAATGAAAAATATACATATAGAACTTTCCTTTCCTTTCTACAGCGTAGTAACACAGTAAGACAATAAGTGTACCATATCACTATTGGTACAAGTTATTTTTTTCTCCAAGAAACAATACTTTTGATAATTTATTTTCGGTCTTCCCGGTACCACAGTGGTTAGTGTGCGCGCTTAGCAATCTATGGAATGCGGGTTCAATTTTCCATCTTTCAAAATTTTAAGAATCCAAAAAATGCAGGACTGGATGCCCATTGATTTGTTAAATTTTCTGACAAGCAATTCTCGTGAAAAATAATTTATAAGACATCTTTGCATTGAAGAGATCTATATACTCTACTTTCGTAGTGAACGTCTTACCTATGTGTAGATCCATATGCTCTACTTTGGGAGCGAAGATAAAATAACAAAATATATATTAAATGGTGTTTTAAAAATATACTTATTGACTCAATTGACAATGATTAAACTGAATTGAATAAAAAAATCAAGATTCATCTCTATAAAAATAGTAACATTATAATAGTTTAACTACTGTATTATAACATCCAAATATAAACCAAATGAGCTGAAATTTTTACCCATTTTTTTATTATGGTGACGGTATACCACATAAACATTGTAAAATTTCTAAGTAAAATATTTACAACTTTCACAATGAAAAGTATTAACTATGTTTTAACTAAATATGCAGTATAAGATTAAATATAAAATCCAATTTAGTAAAAATATAATTTTCATTATTAGTTGATGAATTTCCAGTTGGTTTAAGTTAAGTGCCATTTCGATAATTGGGTAATATGTTCCATTTTGTTATCAATAACTTAATCAATGTCACATTTAAATTGATACTATAAAGATTATTCATAAATAAGTTTTCACTTAGTAATTCCAAGCTTTCGATAATGGCAAATAATATGAGCTTCAATTAACATTTATGTTAGTTAATAAACTTAACCCATTATTATTAATCGCATGAGTCGTAGACCCTTCGTAGAGGCCATAAATATTGAGCAATGTCACCAGGTTATCAAATAAATTTATTGACACATTAAATATTGTAAAATATTTTTTTAAAAACATCTATAATATATTTTCATATGGTTTTCTGGCAAATAAATATTAGAACTTCCCTAAGATTAATAACCTTTTGAGAAGTATGGACGTACATGTACGTCCGAACGCCTGGTCACCTTTTTTGTAAAGCCGGAGGAAGAAAATGATGAATTATTTATATATCTGTAAATAGAAACATATGAAATGCCAAATAAATCAGTCATATGGGCTCAAATTTGTTCTCAAGTGCTCCTTAGATTCTGAAATGGGAGCGGTCACGTGTAGTAATGTTATAGTCGTGAACTCTAAGCCAAGATTTTCACGTTTTCCCACTTTTGTATTGATGTTACAACGTATTTTGAGATATATCTTTTTATTTTAGACTAGCTGTATCTGGCCACTCGTCGCTGTGGCTCAATTTGGTTAAAAATAATAGCACTATTTTAAAAAAATATCTTTTCACTGTCACATATGTGACATCTTTATAATAGTAAGTAACTACAAACACGCGCGTTTTCAAATGCAACCTTGTGTCATAATTTCAAAGCGAAACTTTTAGACCAAAAAAGATTTAAGATTTTGAACAAACGAAAATTCATATTTCTATTTATATATATTCAGATAATCTTGAACGGTTAATTTTCTATAATCGTTGAAAAATTGTTTAGCATAATATATTTACAAATCATTACACAAAGCCTTGCAAGACCAAAGGCTGGCCATTTTACTATTAATTTTCAAATGCAATAAATTTAATTACATGTAGCATTCGTATAGTAAATTTAAAATTAATAATGAACATAAATCTACAAATAAACAAAGCTTTACAGGGTTCATAAATGCACGCATATTTTGAAATCATCAAGAGGGCTTTAAAAAAATGCGAAAAAATCTCACCCTCATTTGGAAGCATCTGCTTACGTACTTTTGTGTTTCAGCTAATTGATGTTATTCTCTCGTTACGGATATCCCAAGCGCAAGTTTCCACAACAGTTTCCTGTTAAACCGACCTATAAAGGGTCCCGTCAAAAAGGAACTAACTTCATAGTGTATGTTTTATACTGCACACAACATTATACAATTTCCTTTCCGTATCTAACTTTAAACATGTAATGTAAACTATATAGCATATGTGTATGCCATTTTAACGGAAATTTTACGTGCGCGTAGATGTACTCTTGAGCGCGTAATGTAGATTTTTAATGCGGTAATATAAAAATGTAAACGTTGTTATCTGAACTAGATAAATATTATAATACGTAATAACGTTTTGTTACGTTTATGAAGCGGCTTCCGGTATGTTGTAGTTATAACGTGTAAAGTCCTATCTCTCTCATCCTTTATATCATCAGTGGCGTGTATGTTGGAAAGTCGGGTAGAACAAAATATTAATGGCCATTTCTCTGAGTATTATTTTTTTAATTGTCATTGCATTGTAATTGTCACATTCGATTATTGTATTTCGTAAATCGTATACAAAGCTACAATTTGTCGCCTTGGTACTGATAGGTTTCGGAGGTGAAACTTGAAATATTTTATATTTTTTTAAATTTAAATATGATATTTAACCAGTGACGGCTCGTAGCTAAAATAAGTGAGGGTACTGGCCCGAAATTTGAAGCCAATATTTTAAAATTGTGTAAAAGGAAACAAACATGTATTAAAAGAAAATTTATTCAGAAACTTGATTAAATCTTAAAACAATCAAATAGAATAGCTTAAAGTAGGATAATAATCGAATTGTACACTTTATCACATTCAAGGATTTGGTACACTGTTTTCAGCACAACACACACGGAGTAAAAAAAACTACATTCCACAAGCACGCCGCAATTGGCACTTCGAGAGTGACGGTGCTCTCTCTGTCTTGACGGGTATCCAGCCCCATATTTTAGGATTTTTTAAAAATTTGATAGATTTGGGAATCAAAGCCGTTCTCTTTGGATTACTAGACGCTCACTCTGAGCTCTAGGCTACCGGGAGACTTTTCAGTCATAGTGCGTATTAAGAAAGTAAAACTAGTAGATAAAATTGATATTTTTTTTGTACGCAAGTTTAAGGCTTAGAATCTACAGTTTAAAACTAAAAACTATACATAAAAATCACTACACTTTTTTTCAATTTATTTTGACCATTTATTATCATAATTTACTGCCGGTAAAATACTTGTCTAAGCCACTGCTTTTTATTAAAAATACTGCCATGTGTTTATTTTGCGTATAAAATCCGCGATGAAAATGTTTTAAAAATTATATAAAATATCCTGTATGCTATAAAGGTCACACGAGATTAAGTCGCAGCCAATGCTTTAGGAAGTTAATTTAAAAGTGCATAAAAGAAATATTGGAAGCTTTTATGCAACAAATTTTGATTTTATCCATTGACGTTATAGTTTCATTATATTTTTTTTAATCTAACCCAACTTAACCTTACCTAAAGTGGCGCAAAGATATAACCAAATTGTCTCCAGACCATTAGAGTTCCCAGTTCTTAACAGTAGTTTTGCCCACAAGCTCTGCCAGCTTGGCCTTATAGGATCTCTTACTTGATTATGTGGTAAAATTCAGAATGCTAATCATATCCTTAGGAAGTATTTTCACATGTTGGTTAAAATGTATAACTTCTCAAGTCGGTTTGACCATATATCAGACCGGATGGCCATTGCGACTCGGCTTCTACGAAGAATAATTTTCTACCATTTAAAAAAATGCGAAATTTTACGGCGAGCGAAAAGGCTTCTTCTCAACAAGGTTAGATATTAGCAGGGTACAATTAATTAGAATAGGAATCACGCATACTCTATTGCACTACAAATTTGGTCTAGAAAGTTTCTCCTGGGACACTTCTGGCACCTTGAAGAGCGCTTCCTGCTCGTTACGCCATGGTATATACCCGCATAACGAATATGGATACGTGGCAAGTGGTGGAGGGAAAAATAAGTTTCATTATACATTTCACATCTAAGTCTTTATTATCAGAAATATATTTTAATACGTCATATATATTATATTACTTTCTTTAAAATAAACAATCACTTCTTTAAGCAATGTAATTTAAAATGATGTCCGACGGTTGAATTTATAACTAATCTCACCGCCTTAAAAAAAATACAATACGCCTATGTATTGTTATTAAATAATCACTTAACCGCTTGGTTTTGTATATTGCATTCATAAATACATTATCATTTTTTTTTTTAATTTAATATTCTTTATATTCAATGATATTCATAAGCGTGTATGTTTATATTACTGTACTACTGTGGACTTCAACACATGGCAAAACAACAAAAACTAAAATAAATCACAAAGTAATCACGGCTAATGGCCACCGTGTTGAACACCGCTGTTCTATTATAAAATGTCGTCATTTCGGGTTGAGCTTACAGCGCCGTTTTGAGTATTTTATACGAGTGTGGCATTTATCCCTTTCAAGGTGTAAGCTTACCGACCGTGTTTTACTTCTTGACAGAAATATTAGTCTTTTAAAATTTTCACGTTAAGCTTCTTTGACATTTCATTCGGCTTATCCGTAAATTGAAAATAACGCAGTGTTTGTGCTTTTATCAAAAATTTAAGCAAATTTGCTTTATTTCGTTTTTTGTTCACGTGTCGAGCTTCGCTGAAAAATTCACACGAATCCTGAATATTTTATGAGCATAAATTCACCTCGAATTAATGAATTACTCGTTTAATTCATTTCACTGTCACATGCGAATGTCTTATTTATATTAAAAACATATTTTTAACATTACGGAATTTATAATATATACACTAATTTTATTGAATCTATTTTAATGTTGCTTATTACAAATATGTCAGATCAATGAAGCCTCATATGCGGAGAGTAATGGTGATGTTTAATGAGATTGCCTCAGATATTGATATTTTCCACCTATGTGAGAGTGGGTTTAAATGGATGCTATCATATATATATATTATTAGAATGGGGATTATCTAACTTACTTGGTAGACACTTTCTTTTTCTTTCTGTATTTTTCCTAATTCTCTCATTATTGTTTCTTATTTTTTGTATTTTTTAAATATGTTTTTTTTTAGTTAATACAACGTAAATTTATTAAAAATAATGTAGAATATTTTCATTTGTTATAGTTTAAAACTTATTAGGAGAAATAGAAAGTGTGTGAAGAATGTGAAAATAGTGAAAGCAATGAAACGCTACGAGCGAGACGGCAACACGTTACAATCGCGACAACTATTTCATCGAAAAAATGTGAATGCAAACAGTCAGATGAAGTATCATCTGCATGGTATGATGGTGGATTATAAGGGGAAAAGTACAATATGATATACCAGACCATATATTCTGTAGTAAAAAATAAATATATTGAACTGATATTTGATAATACTCTAGCAAAAATATTCAAAAATAAAGTTTTTATTAAAATTACTTTATACTCGGTGAGTAGTTTGATAGTGTTGGCTTATATTGGTTAAATATTCAATGTATTTATGGTCATTCAAAACAGAATACTATATTCCACATACTGTAAGTATTTCTAAGGATGTGTATGGAACGGAAGGAATTACTTAAATTATGCCAACCAACTTTTAGACCCATCGAGTTATGCGACCTAGAATCGGAAGAGGGCACATTTCATTGCTTTTAAAAAAAATTCGGCATCTTACAGCGAGCGTGATGATGCCTTCCGATAATTTTTTGATTATTGATATATATGCATTTTTTAATTTATATATTTTTAGCGCAGCATATTAATCCAGTTTGCATCGTTTTTATTTACTTCCGAGATATTCCCATTGTATAAAATAGATTTCTATTCAATATCAAAGCTCCAGGATATGCCTAATTAATACCAAATATAAGGATTAAGTGAGTAGATGGTAAGAACATTTAGCAGTAGTATGAAAAATAATACTTATAAGTATTTATAATTTTAAAAAAATCAAAAATAAATCATTACTTCATTTTTATAATTGAAATTAGCGTAAACTATATCATTATGATATTATTATAGATTATAGCGTTATCGTTCAAAATTATTTAATGAAACATTTCTCGAATAGTTTCAAATGAATATCATTGAAATAATTTTACAATTAATAGCGATATAATATTTAAATCGCTAAACGAAAATTTTCAATGTATGAATAAATAGGCTTTAAATGCTTCAAAATTCCATTCGCAAAATGCTATTATAACGATGCATTTTGCCCGTGCATTCAAGTGGAAAAATAATAGTTATGACGGAATTTGAACAGTGGCGTATAGACTACTTTATTAATGGGAAAATTAAATCGAATGTGGCACGTTCTCAAATGTTACTGTTTATTTTTATAACCCGTAATCTAATCCACATACAAATGTTATTAAATAGTTTTGTAAAGAAAAAGAGTCGAGAGATTAGCATGTAAGCTTTGGAGTCAGATATGTCAGGTTCAATTCTTACAGCTGCTCGATATTTAAAATCCTAAGATGTAGAACTGGATAAAATTGACTGATAATAAACTCTCATAAGAATAATCTTTCAACATAAGGCTTGATAATACGGAGATCCATATTCATGGCTTAATCTTTAAACCATCCAATTCCATTCGGGTAATATTCAGAAGTAACGAAAAACTTTGGTAAAGGTGTGTGTTACTGCATCAAGTGGTTTGGTTTGGTTTTTGCGAGTGATTTTAAGTATTTCAATGTTTTGATGAATTTCGTGCGTTCTGTGTGCGATGGAAAAATTAAAGGCGAATGAAAAAAACGTCAAAATTGGTTTTTCGATTATCAGTGGAGTTAGATGATTTGCAGATTAAACTGGCAGTATACTTCATTTATATAATGGTCATCTTCACATTGCTCATTATTTACTGTACATCGTTTGCTTGCTGCCCAAACCACATACGTCAAAATTTTATCAGTTTATTATTTTTTTTAAACTTTTTTTAACGTTATGTATTGGCGATTAATCAAACAATTGATCATGTTACAATTGCTTGTTACTCAATTGAAATAAATATTTGAGTTACGAGGAATAGTTTATGAAAGCTTTAGTAAATATTTGCTGATAAATGGCGTTAAAAATAATTTCGTAAAGTTTGGAGAAAGGCAGTAAAATTTGGCAGTAAGCGTTCGATAGACTTCACATTCGGAACAAACATGCTTGAAAATGATGGTTTTTTTTTTCGTTAATAACTTTCACGGATGTACCTACCTGCGAAATATATCGAAGATGCGATCGCTCTTA
>JAGVSQ010009329.1:0-13701 GCA_022683975.1 Rhyacophila evoluta | reverse complement strand
ATAAAAAAAATTATATGCAAAAATGTTTTCCCACACAAACTCCATGTACTCCCTTCTTACACCGCGCACAAATTAGTGAAGATAGTGTTATCCCTTGTCACTAAAAGAAACATTTTCACGCAAAGTTACGCAAGTATTTTAATCATCGCTACTTACGAATACGACGAATTCGACATCGTATGAGGGAAATAAACAATTATTACTGATAAAAAAATACAAAAATTAATGTTATTTTCACCACGACATACTTTTTAAAGTTTATTATTGAGGAATTAAAAAAAGTTTGCGCGCGCGCACCGCGACACGTCTACACAGGTCGATATCTAAAATGAAACTGAGCAATAGTCGATATCCCGACGGTACGCAGTTTTCGCGAAGTAATAAAGCGTCGATATATCGACGGCCCGCAATAAAGCGGTTAATGCTTTGCTTATATTAAAAATCTGAAGTTACGCAAACATTTGATGCATTTTTATTTCCATGGCATGTGGCATGTGACATATTATTAAATTGAAAAAAAAAATTTTGGCACTCAGGCTCAAAAAGGTTCGCAAACCCTGGCATAGTGCATAAAAATTAATTTGATAACTACATAAAAAAAGCACATCAATAATAAATACATATTTATATGTGACAGCTATAATAACTGCGCACATATTATACTAAAATCCTAATCGAAAATGATTACAGGCGGTCCTCAGATTTTGTACATGATTGGTTCTCGAAAATTTGAAGTACGCAAGTTGTATATGAAAGAGTAAAGTGATGTAAAAAAAGGATCAAAAGTATTTCAATTAACGTTTTTTTTAATAACTTCAATTCAGTATTTAACATACTTTTATAATTTGGACAAATGCTTCAATCTTCACACTGCATTAACTTTACAACTTCGACAAGATATTACGATATTTTGCTATCATGTTTTATTAAGTTCAAAAATGCATATTTGCAAATCGTCTATTTCCTATCCTTCTTACTCCAAGAATCCCTGTCGCCTGCCAGTATTCTTGCGTCTCCCCAGGTCATATTTGCATCCCGTCAAATGCATTCTATAGATAGTATTTAGCGGCCTTCTGGGACGCCGACGACCAGTCGGCATAAAGAATAGGCAGGATAGGTTCATTCTCTTGACGCATCTGCAATATGTGGCCGAGCCAAGTTCAGCGTTGTAGCTTCACTTTGCCAGTGGCAAGGCTGACCCAACCGAAAAACCTGATTGAGTTGACCAGTGGTCCAAGCAGCAAATCAGGAGCACACGATTCATCACCATGTTTCCTTAAAATACAGGATTAACATAACACCACAAAGTATGTAGTAATGTAAAAAAAACTTTAATTACTTCAAATTCTTTAGTTTTATCTCTGTACATTTCCAAGTCTTTGCTAAGTCCATCAATTTCATCTTTTAGCTTCTTTTCTGACTCGGTTAAACTGGGTGCAGCAGCTGCCGCAGGACTCACACTCTCAGTGGAAAAGTTTTGAAATCTGTGAAAAAAAAAATTGATATTACAACTAACACTACAAGTATTTCAATCATTATAAAGAAAAAGTTTTCATTCGAAAATGACACTGATATCTGATATGAAAATATGATTAGACTTTCAGCTATTATTGATCAAGACCATAATATTATAATAATATCCTGCATTTTCTGAAAACTAGTTTACTGAGGGATTTAAAATAACCAGATTTATTTTATCCAGACATTTTTCATTGAAATATGTATCGTATATATATTTAATTGCATGGATTGGTACAAAAATAGGATATTATGATACCTCTGCATTCAAAGTAAGAGTTTGTGACTTCCGTATATCATTTCAGATGATCATGTACATAACATATATTTACATAGTAGACCCTTAGTTGGGTAAAGGTGTATTTTAAACTGCTGTAAGAAGTTAGTTACAGAATTTTCGAAAAATCCATTCTTATCTTGGCAGCACAAAACACACGTATACACCCATACTTTGACATTTGAAATGACGCACGTGCACAACAATGAGACTTATCATTATTGAAGAATCTTTCACAGCAGTAAGTTGTAAATGTTTTGAATGCACCTGCTACCATGTAAACCAAGGATAAATAATGTAACATTTGAATACTGTGTGGTATTTAATTTATTAATTCTTAATCCTATACTACAACAGGTCGACATGATAAACAATTATTGACGATCTTAATGGTAATACAAACAAAAACATAACATGTCAAGAAATGTACATAAGTATTTGTCGATGAAAGCAACTTATCGTATGTTATAAATACAATATTTATATCATATGAGAAGTTTGCTTAAAAAACTGGCTTCAGTGGGGTTTTGAAGTGCTGCAATGATAACCGACATCAGATCGATTTTTCAGCTTCGTTTTTCTTATTGACATGGCCGAAATAAATTATTGATCCTGTGTATTTCACTTTGTTTTCTTCACTTATACAGATCTCATCACTAAATATGTTGTACAAAGTCATTTATAGCCTTTCATACGTTCTTGGCGTGACCAAGATCAGGGCATATATTGATAAACATTATGTCAAACAATGTGTTTAGAGATCATGTATCTTCATTTTGAATTTCTTCTAAAATTAATATACCCTCATCTGCAATTGTCGTCGTATTGACTTTCAACCAGACATGTTTGTTATTCGCGCGCGTAACTTGTTGCAGTGCTGTATTTATTCCATTCAAAGTGTATAGATGTTTTGTGCTGCCAACATAAGAACGGATTTTGCGAGAATTCTGTGACTAACTTCCAACAGTCTAAAATACACCTTTACCGCTTCGCTTATTTGATTATAAAAGAATCATCTCCTTTATAGCAACGTTCAAGAGGAAAAACTCCATTCTGTGTGGCATTGATGCTCGGAAGTACGATGGTAAATGTATAGGACGAAACCTGTCAAAAAGTCTATTTGGACAGTATTTTTAAGATGGGTTTTATTATTGCTTTGTATGCATTGCGTCCGTGAGTAAAGTGGCGAAACGAGTAAAAATTGTGTCTATTTCATCATGCGAATTAAAAGAACGTTTTGAGGTTAGGGCGTAATAAGTTGCGCAATGATTAACTTACCGGATTATGGAATGGCGACAAATTCTGCTAGAGCACGCATTTATTACTCGCGTAAGAGTCATTAATGCAGGTAAATTCAAACTTGCCATTTTATATTATTAATATACGTATGCTTTAATGTTTCGACAGAAGATTAAAGTTCGCCGAAACAGATAGGCACACTCAGCTCCAAAATTGAAAATTGTCTATGTCTATTAAAGACTGGCGAGAAAAACAGCAGGAGTAAAAAACTTAGACAATGTCAATGCAGTAAGAATTGAAAAGCTCAGAAGTAAAATGTATGAAAAGTATTGTTTATCTTTAAGTGGTTAAATCTCTTGAGAAAATGAACGGATTTATAAATATCAACTGATATGGTAACATTACGTTACGTCAAATAGAAAGTGTCTATACTATATATTGATCCGTTGTTTATCTGTCAGAATATCATTTGACAATACGTCGTACGATTTTCTAAATTTAAATGGAATGAAAATAATGAAAAAACTGAAACTTTAATCGATAATTTAAAGTTTCTAGATTTGCCTTAATTGGTTATCCTACCCGATAGAGTATCAAACTAAACAAGTAGCCGCAATCCCATACTATTTATACCCTAACGAAATAAAAATGTCAAAAGAAACGAACGATGAATATTCTGATAGGGATATTCTATATGAGCAAGAATGTTCGAAATTTGAACAAGATATGAATCCTGGACGAGAATGCGAACTAGATGACGAAACGGCCGCATCTCGAATGACCGCTTCATACAGTGAAATCTCTTTCAATTCCGATACGAATGATATCACCAGTGCTACAGATAAAACAATGACAGCGACGTTAGGACCATCACGACCTTTATCATTATGCTGCCAATCGACCAGCTCATCAGAAACTAAACCTTTAGACTTAGACGGAACTGTTATGCACGATGGAGACATGACGCATTTTGTGGCAGATGATCTAGAATACAAAATTAAAATTTCGAGCCCTGTAACAAAAAAAGGAGAATTTCCCAGCTTTAGTGGGCGTTCACGGTCTAGTACTCCATTAAATTCATCATTGTATCGACACGTTTTGGCTCCACAAATTGGTCAAGTAGATGTGACAGTTTTAAATGATTTGGAGCATGAGGCCAAAAAAATTGCACAATCTGTAGACAGCTTGATCGAAAATTTATCAGGGGTCCTTCATTCCATATCCTCAATAACAGCTGATAATGTGGAAGTATATAAAAATGCTGTGTCAAAAACTTGTGATGCCATGGATTCTAATATTAAAAGTATGTACACGGTTTTAGCTAAGGGCGAAGAAGTTTCAAGGGCCATGGGACCTGTTCGAGAGCATGCAGCTAGGATAAGTGAAATCAGAAGGCTTTTACATTTGTTTGAAAATAGTTTGTAAATTAGTAAATTTAATACCCACTGCTGCTTACCGGACAGTAAGATGATTCCGAGTCTAAATTAAGACAGTTGAATAATAATTCAAGTGTATTTGAATGTAACCACAAAGCTGTGGGTTGAGCAATGAATGGCTTATAAAAATTCTCCTCTGACTCCATAAAAAAATATCGATTTGTGGTAAATATGCTCAGTCTTGTATCATATCAATAACGGAAAATTTCTATTGCAATGAAATAAATTATAGAGGGAGCATAAATTATTGAGGATCACCTAAATTTGAAATTGTTAAAATGAACTGTTATTGATATTATATAAATGCTGCGGCCATCAGCACGTTTAAGGTTAATACAGTATAAGCCATTTTTTTGTAATGATTTTGGTATGGACGTGTTTTTACTTTTGACCCCCTCGATTCTTCATTCCACAAGTTTGAAGCATATTGCGCTTACTTGATGATTGATGTAAGACAAAAGCGTTTACTTTATATTTCAATCATATCTTAGGTATATCATTATTTCCATTCCTATGTGTTGCATGTGAAGATGTATATTTTTACCACCAATCTACAACAATTCTAAAAAAGATTACCAATATCACCTTGTTAAGCATTTTGTCAAATATTTTTTCCTTAAATTGTTACTTTATCTTGTATGTCGCAAGTTAATTTTCACTGTTACATAAATTATGAATACATCAATTACACAAATTTGAAGTAAAATGTTATTTTTATTTATTTATGTCACTTAATATGTCCCTAATCTAAAAAAAAACACATTTCTCATATCAATTGGCATTTATTCAAATCAAGGGTTATTACAAGACTTCATAAATTATGTCACGAAAATATTTTTGATAAATCTTTATCAAAACATTCAATAAGAGTCTAAAATGAAATGAAGTGAAACAAATGGAAATGCCATAATGATCAGCTTAGTTAGATACTTTTGATATTTATTTCATTACGAACAGTAAGAGACTTGATTACCCATTTTGACTGTTGATATTAGTTTAAACTTATTTACTAAAATGAATTTTTTTTTCCAACAAATTCTGCGTTTACCCATCAGTCATCCTGTTTTCGATTCTAAAAAACTTATGCTATAAAATCAAATATTTATTCATAAATAAAATCAGTTTGATTTAAGACACTTGTGAAGTAAATTGAGGAAGTTTTTTATACTTCTTATTGATGATGAGTATTATCAAAATAACAAAGACGATCAATTTTCCGTCGATGACAGAAAATTCTGTTGAAAAAACTATAATGCAAAATTGATATAATACGAAAATATAATGTGAAAATAAAATAACAACATTGCACCAGCTAGGAGGGTTGGAATGTATTCTATTTGATTATTATCGACTGCAAGCTAGCCTGCAATCTATGTGTGGGACTTTCAAAACGTAGCTCAGGACAACTATTGTAAATGGGGCAGATTAATGCTTATGCTTCTTAATTCCTACAGCATTAACTGGTCCAATGCCATAAGCGAGTTAATCTACTCTATAATCCCGTGCAAGGCAGGCCGGCCATAGAAAATGAGTGCGTATACGCAGTGTATTTTAACACTCAATATCTAGCCAAGTTTGACTTATATAATAATATATTTGACTTAAATAATCTAATATTTTAAACACACAGTGACATCTTTTGGAATCATGGTGAAATATTAAGACGCTACATTGTCAATAATTATCGACTTTATATTGATTTAAAAAAGATGTATTTATAAGATTTTGATTTTTCAAAGAATCTGCCGGCCCACCATATGAATGAATACCTCCCAGCATTTAAAAGGTTAAAAAACCCATGACCAAACCCTTTGTATTAAAATAAGTATTGCTTGTAATCCAATATCTAGATACAGATATAATAGGATAATAATAGCATCAAATGCCAATCTTGAGTGCAATGCGAAATCTCTTAATATCGGTGTTCTAATGATTACTACTATTGGCTTAATGTTTTATACAGAAAAAATGTGAAATGTTACCACATACATGAAATTTTTTAGTTGGATGTTGGAATGAAATACTGCCATGTACGATAGTTGTCATACTTTGTTACCTATTCTAAAAAACCAGCCTTTATGCAAAATAGAATGTAATCATCTCATTAATAATATTATGTATTTAGCCAATGTATAGTAGGTAAAAGTTAATCAAACTAAGCATAAAGATATTCTGTTTCTTTCACATCACTTCACGAGCGATACGACATAAATTATATGAAAATGAGTATACAAATCTTAGTGGTTATATTTAATTGATATTCAGTTTATATGCCAGGTTTTACATTTAGAAAACCCTATCTTGATATCCACTATCCTGCATATTAGTATTAGGCTTTGGAGGATTTTGAGGTCCCGCTAAATGATGATTATGTCTCTGCCCTGGGCGCCTGGGCGGAGCTAAGTATTCAAACATACTTTGTGTATGCTGCGCTAACATTACTCCCAAGTCACAAGGCATAGGATCCATCCAAAAGAAATCATGGTTTAAAGCTGTGTCGCTATCAAATCTTTTAGCAGGATCTAATTGAAGCAATTTGTCAAGTAGGTCACAACCGTAAGGATCTTTAACGTACGGCTTCAGTCGTTCTTTAACTTTACGCTTCTGACCTTTGGGTAGTTCCATCTTACTATATAAATCTAACTGTTCCACACCTGGCCACACTTCTGGTACGCAACTACCACATAACTGCGATATCAGAACTAGCTGCTGTTGCTCAGTACTGCCTTGCATTATGGGGGATCTTGTCCACATTTCTGCCATTATACAGCCGGCACCCCACATATCAACTGGAGGACCATAGTTTCTATCTCCTAAGAGCAATTCAGGAGGCCTATACCACAAAGTGACAACTCTGTTAGTATATCTGTTTACTTGACCAACTTTGGCTAAACTAAAGGCACGTGCAAGACCAAAATCAGCAAGCTTCAAGACTCCATTTTTAGTAATCAACACATTTGCCGCTTTCATGTCACGATGGAGTATTTTGTTGCTGTGAATGTAATATAAACCATTGAGCAGCTGTTGCATTACTTTCTTTATTTCTCCTAAATTGAATTTGACATTAACATTGGAAAGTAAACCTGCCAAGTCATGTTCGCAGAAGTCAAATACTAAATAGAAAGTAGATCTGTGTTTATTTTGAGGTGTAGCCTTGGTTCTACATATTTCCAGAAGGCTGACGACATTTTCATGCCGCAAGAGTTGTAAAATGCGTATTTCTCTTAAAGCCGTAATAGGAAAACCTTCTTTCTCGTTATCCATCAAAACTTTTTTCATAGCCACAAACTTCTTGTTGCTTTTTTGTTCCCTGGCTTTGAATACTTCTCCGAAAGTGCCTTGTCCGATTTTGGCCACTTTTTCATACTTGCATGAGTCATCACAGTGAGGAAAATCGAAGTCTTCAATGTATTTTTCTTTCTCTCGTATACCCATTATTGTTGAGGAAGGCGTTGGAGTGCTGTTCGACATGTTTTCCCTATGCGTGGTCGCAGTCGGTGCTTGCGATAACATTTTCTATAGTACCATGTGGACACAAAATCAAAAAAAGAGGTTATTCCGCGTCCAAAATGTCACATTGCAAGAAAACAAATACGTTTGAGGCTTAAGCTGTGACAGCCCGTGTGACGTGTTGCAATGTTGCACGTTGAATTAACTGTACACAAACAAAATATTTTTGCTAATGGGTAGCAAGAAAACAATACGCATTTAATTATCATTTATTTTTATGTTGCATTACAGTATGCTATATTCTAACATTTCTTTTAAATATAAAAACTACGTCTATTTGCATCCTTTATTTAAAAATCTAGCTAAAACGCCAATAATTAATGATTAAAAAATAACTTACAGAGTGAAAAATAACTTTATTTATAACAATTTATATTAGTGTTATAATAAAGAATAGTTCATAATTATTATGATTCATATACCAAATACATCGCATATTATTTATGGTTTGAATATCAGTCAGTCAGATAGAAATATAAACAAAAAAATGGCCAAGTTGTCATCGTCGCTGGAGCGATGATCGTTTGATTTGAGCTGGAATGGCGTCTGTATAAGTATCAGATCGTAATGGAATTAAAATTTTCTGATCATTTAAAAAATGGTGCCACTATATGTCGACTTTGTTCGAAAGAAGATGGTATTATATCAATCTTTGGTACACTGGCCTCAGTGAGACTCTTTGAACAAGCAATGTCTTGCGCAGAAATAAAAGTATGAATAAAAATTAATAGTCTGCGATATTAATGTATAATATTGCTTTTCTAATTTCACACTTCCTTCTTTTATAATTTTATTTATACACTAATACGAATAGTTTGGCCAGATCTTTTATTATTATTATGCCTCATTATGTAGTGAGGAAATCCCTAATACAGCACACCAAATTGTTGTCAAATATCAGGCTTATATGAGAGGAGATTTCTCATTGTTGTATAGTTTATTGCAATAAGAACAATACTTTTTCAGATATCTTTAAATGATGGGCTACCTGATCAAGTTTGCGAGACTTGTTCAAATCATCTAGTTGAAAGCCATCGTTTTAAAATACAGTGCGAGGCATCTGATAGATCATTCCGATCAATTGTATCTGTGACTTCTAAAGTGCGGGAAAGGATTACATTATCGATCACACCTGTGACTTCTAAAAGAGAGGAGGAAATCACACTCAAGGTTGAGTCCGCATCTGATAATGGTTGTCATAATGACAATCATATTGTAGATGACGATTTTAATGCGGATTCTGATATAATTTGGGGCACTGAAAAAACAGAGACCTTGACCAGGTATTAACTTAATTTTTACATCACAATTTTTTTTGTACAATAAATAAAGAAGTTTTGTTTTATATGTGAAACGTGAATGGATTTTAAAGTAGAATATCTTATTCTCATATTATTTCCAGTCCGGTAAACGTGAACAGTTCATGCCGCGACAAGTGACGTTTCAGGATAATATGTCTGAAGTTGGCAGCAGAAAGCATGGCCGCACACTAATCCTAATGGACTCACACGCATTGGCGTTTCAAAAAATTTGCATGCTGTCTTTCTGTGTTTATCGAAATATTGTATTACTTCGACAAATTTTAAATACTTCGCGCGGACCCTTGAAAGTTGTGTGTTAATTTGAGTTTGTTGTTTGTAATCGTAATATTTGTTTATAATGAAATTGTATGTGACCAATAATACAAAAATGTATTTGAATAAATTATTTCAAGCCCAGTGTGCTGTTATTATTAATTACCATTTGTCATTTATGAGTGCACGTACAGAAATGTGAAAAGTGACAGCGCGCGAATTTTTTGAAACGCCAATGCGCGTGAGTGCATTAGTATTAGTGTGCGGCCATGCTTTGTGCTGCCAACTTCAGACATATTATCCTGAAACGTCACTTGTCGCGGCATGAACTGTTCATGTTTATCTCCAGTCCATATGTACCATATGAAATATCCCCCGAGTATAAAATTACATAATGTTTACAAAGATTTTTGTTTTATGTTTTTACAGTGGTATGGTAGAAAATAAAATTTTAAAATCAAAACGACGTAGCAATTGCTCCAAATGTCAATGTCCAGTAGGCAAAGAATCTGATATGTCTCAATCAAAATCCAACAACACAGCAGCTGGGTAAATATGATTAATTATTAGAATAATGATAAATTACAATATTCGACACATAAATTTTATTTGATGTTGCATCTTTTCAGTTCGCCTAACCCTTCAATTAATGTAGAAGAGCATTTGTGTTCTTGCACATTTTCAAAAGCAAAACGGAAAGGAAGGCCTCCTAAGAAAGTTAAAAGCAGAAGAACTTACGAACAAAAATTTGATCTTAAGACCGAAACAAATGACTATGTGGAAGACCCAACTGAAGCCGAAACTAAGAAAGCAATCTTGTAAGTAATTAGAGATTTTGAAAAAAAACTTTTACTTCTATCTACTAAAGTAAAAAACTAGATGGCGAAAGACAGAAAAAGATTTTAGGTATAATGCACATTAAATATTAATAAAAATATAATTTGTCAAGGAGGCTTAGGTTGGACCTATTTGAAGATAGACTCGTTGGATTAGAACAAGCTTGTCTAAATTTGTCAACAACTGATACATCAACAAACTCCGTTCCTGCAATGGCAGCAGAAAAAGAACATAGAAAAAAAAAGCGAAGAAAGTTACTGAATTGCAGTGTAAGTACTTTAAATTAATGAAAAAAGAATTTTTCTGAAAGTTTAATAATGAAATCAAAATAATAGTGACTTCGCTTTACATGCAGGTATGTTTGAAGACCTATTCTTCTACTAGAAACCTCCAGAAGCATCTGCAACGTGGAAGTTGTAATATTAAAAACAATACAAAAGTAAGAAGGCCTCGCTTTGCAGTCAAAAGAGAGATTAACCAGTGCTTAAATGAAGAGGATGATATTAAAACTGAAGATATTGAGGATGCCATCAATGGTGTTGACTCAATAAAGATAGATAGAGACATGTCTAGGTAAAAAAATTCTTCATAGTTATAATACAACGTTAGAGTTGTTTGAATTTTTGGAGATATCAAATAAAATTATTGAATCCTGACTTAGCAGGATGTAGATAGTAATCAGTGGCCTTCCAGGATACCTATTGAAAATTCATTTTTTAAATGAAACCCTTTTCCATGTTTTTATTGAGTTTTTATACCACTTAACTGAAAATCAGACGATTTGGATTCCAAGTACCTTTCAAGACCCAAATTTACATCCACCTGGATAAGTGGCAGTTAGAAGTAATAAGTTCAGGTGAATATAGCAAGTGAACAAATTAAATCCTATACAAATTCCTTTTTTTCCCAAAGTTTTCTTCATGCCATTTTTGATGTATGGGGTCTCGTTTTAGTTGTGAATTTCTTTTTTTCTTTTAGCCATATAAGGTCATTTGTATTTAATGCCACATTCAAAGATTTGACCTGATTTCAATGAACCTCTTCCTTTATTTTGAGGTCATATTCAAAGACTTCATAGTGGATAATCCTTTTGCAATCCCACCATACTCATAAAACAACTTTTTTACCATTAGGCTCAGCATAGCAGTTGACTGTGCTACCTACCCCTTACAAAATCATTATTATTAGTGACTGGTTAAAGCACATATTTCACTTTTCTTTCCCAGTCACAAGACGTTGAAGAAATGGTGAATTTTCTTCTGTAATGTATTTGAGTTTTGCCACATTTGAACCCGCACAAATTGTGTTGTGTTTTCAATAGACTTTGTTTACAAACTTTGTTCATTGTATAAAAATATCCAAGTTTATCTGCAATCTGTCTGATATATTTTTTATTTTTACTTGTTTTGTATTTCTATGTGTATAATGCGGGCGTTCCCAAACTATGTTCCGCGGAATTTTAAAATTCTAAACCACTTCAGGCTCTATTTAACATTCAATGCAGTCCTATTCACATTCTAGACATCCTTTACAGCGATTATCGGATCTTTTTTTTTCGTGATATTCATATATAATGCAATTTGGCAAAAATTCTTTATCTGAAAAGATTCCTTGATTTTTTAAATATAATCAAAAAAAATGTATATTTATTTCAAAAAGTGTTCTAAAGATGTCTGCTGACCAAATACAAAAGTTATGTTAATAGTTCGACAATTATTGATGATCAAAAAGGGTTTTTTCACTGGGTACTCCTAATGTTTTAAAACTAAGTAAAAACACAATATCTAGATAGGGAATTACATATAAGACACTGCATTCCTATTAAGTAGAGCAGTATTCCTCCATTGTGTTCTTACGCATTAACATTCTCAAATATGTTCATAACAATCTAGAGCAGGTACTTATTTACTTAGTACTCACATTTTTGTCATCAATCTTCATGAGCAATTAAATTTTGCACTGATTTTTGTTTCAGGAGTCACATGTGCGATCAATGTGGTAGAACATTTAGACAGCGCATGGTGCTCCAGCAGCACATGCACACACATTCTGACATTAAAATGTATGCATGTGATCTATGCAGTAAACGATTTACGCGAAAAGCTCATGTTGTAGCGCATTTGAGAATCCATGACAATATTAAGGTAATTAGACTTCATAGACTTCAAGAAAAGTAGCAAATTTTTTTTCTTGAATAATCAGACAATCCTACAATCTACAATCATATAATTGTATAATTTTTGTTCACTATTTTAGTTACGTCTCCCTGGTAGGTTAGAAGTTAGCGTGCACGCCCAGCAATCCGGGTAATGCGTGTTCGATTCCCTCATCTGTCAGATTTTTTCATAATCTAAAATTGCAGGACTGGATGCCCATTGGGTTGAGCAATTGTTTGACAAACAATTGTTGTAAAAAATAATCTGTCAAGATGTCTTGATTGTGGAAATCCATGTACTCCACTTTTGGAGTGGATATCTTCACACTGTAGGTCTATATGCTCCACTTAGAGAGCGAATATGATATAAATAAAAAAATTCTATGGTTTACAGATGTTTATATACGTAATATGATATGAACAATGATTTAGCTGGAAGATTTACAGTCCTGAATTTTTGGATATTTTAAAATTCGACAGATGTGGGAATCATACCCTCATTCCCAGGATTGTTAGGCGTGAACGCTAACCTCTATGCTTCCTGGAAGACATTGAAATAATTATGTGAAAATTATTTTCACTGGTCACTAATATTATGATAATATTCTAGCCATACGTTTGTGAAACATGCGGCCGCTCTTTCAATAAGTCTTCAGATCTAGGCAGGCACCGTCGAATACATTCAGATGCCAGAAACTTTCCATGTCCTCTTTGCGGGCGTGGTTTTAAGAGGTCTGGTGATATTGCCTCACACATGCGCTCGCACACCGGGGACCGTCCTTACAAGGTGATACTCAAGGATGAATCCTTATCCAAATGTTTATTGTGATTTTGTGAAATTTGTCTTTAAAGCACTAAACATAAAGTTGACATTTTTTCATTTTTAATAAACAGCCAAATTCATAAATTTGCCTGCATAAATTGTTGAATCTTCATACCAAACCATGACTAATTATCAAATATAATAATGAAACCAGTATATTTAATGTAATAATATAATATTTTGCATTCTTAACCACTTGATCGTCACGAGTTAAAATCAAATCAACAACCATACGCCACGCATTTTCAAAAATTAAATTAAAATACAAAAACTTGAAATATATATATAATGTATAGTTATAATCACATATTACGTATGGAAACATCGATTGT
>JAGVSQ010009328.1:0-13703 GCA_022683975.1 Rhyacophila evoluta | reverse complement strand
CGTCACTGTGTTGCTGAGTGGTCGCTCTATAGCGTGACCGTAAAGAGGTTAATATTTTAACGTGTCCGCTGTATAATTATAGTATATTGAGTATATTGATCTCAATAGTATGAGGATGACTGCTCTGGGGATGAAGTTAATAGATTTTTGTATTATCAAGACTGATGATAGATTTTTTACTTGTATTGAATGGCAGCTGTCTGTTTAAACCGATTAACGTTTAGTCCTGCATCTTTTTTAAACATCCAGCTGTTGTGCGAATTGAACCCGCAATCTTCGATTACGAAGTGTGAACGCAAACCTGTGAAACCTGTTGGCTTTCGGTGAAACAATGTTGTATAAACACTGTATTTTTTATTGACATTTTTATTTCGCCTAGTGAATATTTTTCATTTATCATCACCCCCAGCATTTTGGTATTTAACTTATTATTTCTCAAAAGAATATAAATTTATTTACGGCCCATTTCACTATCAATGTCTTAAAATGTGTCAAGATATAAATATTTGATTGAATATTTCTTTACAAGTTTATGATTATAACAACACATTGAATACGTTTTTATAAATCAAATCGTGAAATTCATGTGTTTAGGTCAAATACTTTTTAGTATCAGTTAGTTGTATGAATCATATTTTTTTATCGAGGTGAATGGATTACCTACTGACTACTAGTGAGTTTTAAAATTTGTTAAAACAAAACATAATATATATATATGTCATGGCTTAAAGTTTCTTCCGTAAAGTTGTATTTGCAGTAGATAATGTTTAATATCGTAACCCACAAAGGATTTCAGGCCAAACAAAATCGTCCCAAAGCTTTATTTGTCTGGTTGTGCGGTAATCACGGTGAAAGTTTGCGAATCTACAAGAATACTCATAACACACCGTAAAGAGTTTCAATTGCCAACATAGAATGACGTTATTAAGTATTCAAATGAAAGAAAGTTCAAGAAAATCATAATAAGAGCTTTGAGAAAAAAAGTAAATTAGAGATGTCTTTAATGGCATAAGATTTTAGTACGAAATCCAAGAAAAAATGCTTAAGAACAAATGTTCAGAAAAACTCACTTATAGAGTATAATATTACGTACAACTCTTTTTAAAAAGAGCGAATCCGTTAATAAATATCCAAAGCGTGATCTCAAAAGTCTCACGCAGAACTATTAGAAAAGATAATTATTTCAAAGTATACAGAATTATTAATTAGAAAATTATTAAACTATTATAATAAATGGTCCTTAACATAAGCGCTGAAAGAAATAAATTAAACCCATTAATAAACATAAATTTTCTTTCTTTAATAATATCAAACTGTAGAACAAATTGGTACCAATTTTATGATAATTGAGCTTTCTTACACGTGGAGTACGTAGTATACATTTTTAATATGTATTCACCTCAAAATAAAAATAATATTTTAAAAGCTTTAAGAAAAAAAAGTTGAATAGAAGTATTTTTGTACGGCTAAATTGTAATTGACTCATAATTCTAATGATATTAACACCTTAAAAAAATAAATACGTTATGAAAAAATACGAATAACTGGCCCGGTGATTTATTATTTTTTGTGATGATGTAAGGAAACACTTAACATTACCAAACACTTGAGAAGCGTCAGTACTAAGTGGTTAATTTGGCACGGGATGTATTGAAATGTTAATAATCGCGATTACAGCAATAAAACTAGAAAGCACGCTATGGTTTTTTTTACCGCGTTACTATCGACGTCATAAATATTTAGCGGAAAAACAGATGACCGATGTACGTAAATTTTTCCTAGGATATTTACTTAGTTGTTCAAACAGGTAAATATTTTCCACCATGCAATCGGAATATTTGTTTACATTCAAACATTACGCAAATATAGCTCTCATAGTATTGTACCTATATTTGATATAAAATAAATTTGAATATTTACCTTTTTCACATTTAATATTTGTCTTTTACTTTTAATGTAATGTAATATGTCTTATATCAAATGTAAAAGTGTAATATTGGTATTTGTATGTAATATATTTATATCGAATTTGCGGTATCGACGCAAGTAAAGTCTTAAATATATCTTCCAATATTTAGAATTTTTATAATATATTCTATTATAGTGTATTCATTGTTAATTTTTTTTTTGCATCCAATTTTGTTTAATTCTTCTGATAACATACTTTATATGATTATAACAATGAACGATTGAGTGACTATCTAAAGTCTAGATTATTTGGCATTGAAGTATTAATTATAAGCTTGAGTTTTGACAGTTTACATTGAAATTATTTTATAAATATAGCTCTATTTGTAAATATAGGCCATTAAAGACTTCTCAAGACTGAAAAGGGTTGTCCAATTTTGATTGAAATGAGTTTCATGTATTATAATATGAAAACTAGTTTTAAAAGCATTTTATGCACATTCAAATTTATAAATACCTTTGGCTAATTCAACGAAAGTTATATGAGTCTTAAAAAGTGTTTTCAACAATACGATTAATGATAATACCTATAATAACAAACAAATATCTATTAAAATACAATATACTACATGAATCTGCATAATTTTTTTCTTTATTCTTTCCCAAATAAAAATAAAAGGCGAATAAAAAAAGATATGGATATATTATATGTAATTTTTCACTGTATCCGATAATACAGACTTCGTTCGTTATATTTTAATGTAAAGGTAATTTATCCTCATTAAACCAAACAATCTCTAGTGTAATTTGTGATACAAATATTTTACATGAACTAAGATTTTAATGGATGTGTGCCACAGTCTGGTTTGATTGTCATTTTAAAATATAAAATAAACATCCTGATAACAACTTTTAATTTCAGTTTAATCCAGTCGTTATTATTGTTATACTTAATTATATGAGAATCAAATATCATCTGTACGTTTGATATTTATTGATTTTTTACAGGTTATTGAGACTTAGGCTTAAGATAAGATAAGTCGTCTATTTTATTTGTACACTATTCGTTTAATATCACGTACTATTGTAGAGTTGGAGGTATGTACATATGAAAACAGATGCCTGCGTCAAATACTAGGAGTGAGGTGATTTGACTTCACGAAAAACTCTGAGATAAGGAAGTATCCGGGTCATCCTCTGTCACCTTAAAAGTCATATAGTGATGTTAGAACTGACTAGTGAACATACTGCAGATGCTACAGAAAACTGTGTCTTCTTTCGATCTGTGAAATTCCGGGGTCCTAGAAGACTAGTAAGTATCATCCGCAGGATGTACACGGCGGAAATAAAGGATGCTAGCATGATCTGGGACAATCCATGACGGCTGGTGGGCTAAAAAGATTCACGGAAGCACAATGTAGCATCCACATGCTCTGTGTAGGAAGCTGATTTGGAAAATGAAAAGCTAATAGCCATTTGATGTAAAATTAAAATAATGTAATTCATTCAGAGTATCAATCTTAGACTTAATTTTTACTCAGTGGGGATATCGAATTCACAAAGCCTTATTTGGTGCGTCATTGAGATGTATGCCTAAGTAAAAAGTACCCAAGATCATACTTATATTATTTTAAGTTCTATTTTTCTGTAGTTTAATGACAACGTGCGTATTATTATTATTTTAAAATGAGTTTTTCATAAATAATTTATTATTTTTTCAAAGAAATATTAGGTTCAAGGCTAGACACTGACAAGAATTCGTGTTGCGATTCTATTTGAAATAGAAAAAGCAGTAGTGGATTGGATAATATAAAAAAAATGTGCTTAAATTTAAAATCCATTGTTTTTAAATCACTTGTATAGTACTAAGCAGCTATACTTAATTTTATATAGCCCCCAGATGTTTGGTACATTTGCTTGCTATACATATAGTATAATAAACGTTAAATATTGTTTATTATTTATGATAGTAATTTAAGTTTGATTGGAGGATAGTTGTTTAATGTGTGAGAATGGCTATTTATAAAAATCTGAATAATACTAGTTTATATCTAATTTGAAAATAGCCGATAATTAGAAGTGGTTGAATGTAAAGAAAACTTAAAATACTTTTACTTAAATGGTTTTCCAATTTTCAGTATTTGTGAATCTGTTATCTATTAAAACAACGGTTATTCTATTTGCAATTATACTCAGTAAGTCATTTATAAGCCTTTTGTATACATAAAATTATGTATACATTTATGTTATGATAAGCAAGCCAAAATTTTTTAACTACCATAATAATCGCTATAGCATTTAGACTTAAAATATTGATTACTATGTTAAAAAATAGCAACACGGCGAATATAAGTTTATAATATAGAATCGAAGTAGACTATGAAAATCAGTCGAATAAAATTAAGATTTACATCGTACATTAAATTCAATAACGACATATCTCAAAAATTGTCATTTTTCCAAAAATATATTTGAAAATAGTTACTTAATTTTTTTACGTGATAGTGTCATTACAAATTAAAGTTACTAATTACATTTTTCAAGCATCACAATTGAACAGTGAAAAGTAAATTATGTAAAGATCTGATAACATTGGCATACTCATTCTTAAATGGCATTTTTTCTTTATCACAATTTCTTTCAAAATGGTCCAAAATGAATATTCAGAGAGTGAATAAGTGTTAAACATTTATTTTGAAAGATTATTTTTAAGTCCTTAAGATGTATAAAAAGAATTTGTCAGCCAATCGCTTAATCCATTCTAAATTTATTCTAAAATTAACATTTTTGTGTGCAGGTTAAATTTAAAAAATTCGCGCGTAATGCGCAACTTCGATGCTGCGACTGATTTGTATGTATTTATTTACAAAATAAATATTATTGTGTGCATTTATACTAAATGCTAAAAATATTTATGCAGTGATGAATGTTTTTCAGTGTTAAAAAACCGATTCGCATCTGATAATATCGGATGCAAAAAATAAACAAACCAACGCCGTCACCACAGATATTTCATTACAATGGTGATGTAGAGAAATCCTGGATTGATGCCAGAAGTTAAAATATATATTTACATCTACTATTATTATTTTAAAACACTGAATCAAACGTATTTATTAGTTATACTTGCAAAAGAATGCAAAACACTCGTGGGTGGATTTCGCTATAACACGTATAACGTTTTATTATGAGATTTCGTTTAGAGTAGAATATAGGTTTATGTTGATAAAGTATCTGAACCATCGCTAAATAATTTAAATAAGTAACAGCACTTTAGTCATATTGATATTCACAATATTTCTAAAATATACCAATATTATATATTCAACGCTGATTTGGATATTTTTAATGTGAATTTCTGTAATAAACAAATCACACGTCACAATAAGTACGAGTAGTCACATAATATATCTAACGCTTTTCTGTCTAAACATAATGTTCATGACAACACAGCTTACGTTCATTTTAGAGCTTTTGAAAATGGAGTTTTAACGAAAGCTTGCAACTATGTGACTGAATTCAGATTAATTTAATCAATTTTTATGATATATTAAACTATTAATTTAATCAATTTTTATGATATATTAAACTATTTATTTAATATATATACTAAGTAATGATTCGAATTACAACAAAATATATCAACCGATCATAATGTCAATCATATTTCATTATACGAAAAGCAATTTAAGTCAAATGAGTTCTAATTATATTTTTTTTTTTTATATACTATGTTCGCTCCCAACATGGAGCAAATGGATCTACACCGTGTGAAGATATCCACCTCGAAAGAGGAGTATATGGATCTCCACAATGTGAAAACGCCTCGACAGATTGTTTATTTTTCACGAGAATTGTTTGTCAGACAATTACTCAACCCAATAAGCATCCAGTCCTGCATTTTTCAGATTTAAAAATCCGACAGATGGAGATTCGAACCCGCATTCTCCTGATCGCTGGGCGCATACGCTACCAACTACGCTATCGAGGAGACCAATTATAATAATGCCCTAATTTTAAGTATTTTAAAATTTATTGCAAGGAAAAAAAATACATTAGTCACTAAACTCAAAAATATTTGAGGAGCCGTAAGTATTATATATACTTACATTATTAGTATATATATATAATATCTATAAAATCATATCATACTTTCAGAAAAAGTTTAAAAAATAGAAATGCGCCTATGTAGGTGATAAAGAACTTGCAGCTTGGAAGATTTTAATATATTTTTAACATCGATACAGTTGAATTGCAAAGAAATGAAAACATAATGTTTTATTTTCTAAAATGGTAATTCATCATGGATATTCTTCTAAAAAAAAATGATGAATGCAATAGCATATTAAGCAATTTATTAAAAATTCTGAGAAATAATAAGCTAGTTTAATATGAAAAAGTATTTCTGAATCTAATAAAATAAATATTTTGGAAAATATTCCATGATGCTTGCATACAACTAAATTTCTATTTAAACGTATTGAATTTTATTTAAAATAAAAGAATTACAGTAAGAAGAAAAACTACGGAAGCTTTTTAGAAACGATGAACAAAAGGCGTCTTATTGGTAGAATTTTTATAAAAACTGCTCTTTATTAAATGAATAGCTTTTACCCACTTGCTGTAATAAAGCACCTATTCAATAGAGCTTTTATATCGGGCTTATTTGATATTTTTATAAGGTATTTAATATTGGCTTATTTAATTTAAAGCAGTATATTTGAAGCTTATAAACAACGTGAATAGTTTTAAAGCAATATGCAGAAGTTTTTTTATATAGTGGTATATTTTATACATTATTAAATGGCATTTGATATAAATCAACGAATAAAAAAATGTGTGATGAATTGATAATGCATGGTTTAGTAAAAACTAGTTATAATAACTAAAAATAATTAATGTAACAACCTATTACCCTTGATTTGATATGCAGAGCATACTTAGTATTTATGCAATGTCCATTTAAAAGTTGAACATCGACTTTCACCCTCGCCTTACTGTGCCAAAAATGACGGTGCTAGACCACAAGTGTCCAGTAAACAATGCATGATTTAAATACAAATTATGCATTCTAATGCAGATATCATTCACTGATGCACTATGTCCAGCCACTCAAAACGCCCCTTATCTTTTTCTTTGAGACGTAGACATCATTAAAATGAGTGAAACACACACGCACACACCAAAATGATCCAATACACATGTACATGCCGTTCTTAGGTCTGACACAAAATAATTTTTCTATTGATTGTTATCAACATTTTTATTTCGTAATGACCTCGTTGAAATAATATACTAGTTTGATTAGGAACACAAGTATGAAAGCTTTGTAATCGGTATATTTGGAAACATACAATAAAATGTATACATACTGTTCAGTTCACTCTATCACTGGTCAGTCATCTAATACAATTTTGATTGTGACGTTATTAAAATCATCATTAATATTTTCATTTAATAGATATGAACTAAATATTATATATACTTTGGCTTAATGTGGACTAAATTTTGTAACGATAGATTCCAAAATAGTTTAGTGAAACCGTAGATATGTATCTCAGATTTGATGCATCGTAGACTCAATTGAAAACCAGTCAACGAGTTAAAAATTTCATTTGAAGTATGGAGATTATTTATGGTTTTCTATGAATGTATGACCTACTCATTGATTGCGCACTGTATTTTATGAACAGTTGTCATGAATCGGTTCATTGTTATGATATATATAGAAATTGCAAACAATAACACTTAAACATACATTTTTTCATATCGCAAATCATAAGTAATGAGATGACCTCATTTAACGCGACTCCAATAAACGTTTATTTAATATAACGTGGTCATATCTTTACCTTAAGATAGATGTAAATAATTTATGCTTTGATACAACGCAGTTGTATTTAAAGCATAAATAAGTGCCAAACTTATGTTGATCATTTCATTACTGATTTTTATCCTTGATTCATAAATATTGTTAATAAATGAAGCCCTACACTTTTAAGCACAAACAATTTTTTAAAGACTATTGTTTGGTCAGTACACTTGAGTACGCGGCAAGCTTAATCTTGGGTAATTTATATTTACTCTCGGGAAATTCCCGTCGAATAAAATCACTTCTCGATATTATAACTCTGGAATTTGCTTGGTTAAGATTAGGCGTTAGAAAAAGGTGAGTGGATGGTGGGCACTTCTTAAAAAAGCCTACTACTTGAATTTACAATAGCATTTGGCAATAAATTATGAGCTTTATGCCTTGTGGCCCAAGTCTCTGTTTAAAATTTTAGTAAGCTAATAGTTAATAATGTTTGTTAAATATGCAATTTATATTATTAAAAGATTGTGATTTCTTATTTACTAAAATACAATAGGGCATGTCCAAGAAAAACCGTATCGGCCAGAAACCTTTCGAAATAACATCCGTTTTTATAGTAAAATCGAAATTACATTAATTAACTTCGCCACTATCGCAGTACTCTTGTAAGATATGGCTTTTTGAACAACTTTGGTTTAAAATGTTAGACATTTAGATAAATTTAAAGTGGTATATAAATTCTAAATGTATATACAAGTTTAAGCCAATAAAAGTATCTACTTGTATGTATAATTCGCTTTAGATTTGATTTGATTGCATCACTTCACTTGTATTATTGTAAGCGTCGATAAATGAAGCTAAATACCTTAACTCGTCAATTTCTTTCTATATTGAATTTTTTTACAGTGTTAGAATTTGTTAATTCAGAAAGAGTGTTATTCATTTATTTGATCAACATTATATTTATCAATATATAAGTGATATATTATTCTCGCTTGTATGTTACTTTTAAGATTTTCGTCGTGTTTCGAATCGCATCATTAAGAATACTTTCATATTGTTAATATAAGATAAAAATCACTTAGATAGACAAAAAATATCGTATAACGGCAAGTAAAAAATGATTTATCACGAAAGATATCATGCGGGACTATCGAAATGTGCGATTAAAATGAAAAAAAATGTCACTCGGCTGCGCTAATGAAAAAAACTCTCGCTCGCAATGCGAAAAAAGCGAAAACACAAAATAAATATTGCGATTTTGTCAAATTGAAACAGCGCCAGAAACAATTGTCAGCTTTTCGTACTTTTGGTTTAGGCCTTCCCGCATTCTTCTGGACCCCACACTTCACCATTTCACTCTCCGCCCATGCTCTCTCTATTGATAGAAGTTGTGATTTATTTTAAATAATACTTTCTCCAATGACGAAAAAAAATGTTTTTGTTTATCGCTGAAATCTACGTACCTGACTAAGTACGTAATTTTGAATTCTTCCAAAACGATTTCGTTATAAACATTAAAGAAATACAAATTAAAAAGCACATTATTATTTTCTATAACTACATTGTTTAAGCAGTTCCACTCGAGAAAAACTTATCAAATCATTTGTTATAATTCTAGTGATGGTCTTGAGATAACCTAAAGAAAATCTTTTGTCACTATCTCATCTCATCTTTTGCTTTTTCTATGTTCTGTCATTGAAAGCTTTACTAGTATATTGATCCACCTCTGCTCGAGACTTGTTTTTATTTGTCTTGAGTTTAACCCTTTAGTTGCCAAAGCTCTTTTATTTATTTATACTCATTATTAGAATGCCGCGAATATTATAATTGATAAAAAAAGATGAGGATCATTCGTATACCGGGGAATTCACTCCCTAGACAACGCGTATTAATAACAAAAAGTAACAAAAGCAGATGCATCGGATTTCGGGAAACAAATAATAATATCCACAGTAAGTTTTATAGTATATACTTTGAGGCATTTTATCATTAAAAAAAATAAGATCACATTGAACGTTGCAGTTTACGAAAGATCAAAAATGTGCGACGTCTAAACTTATCATGTAGACGAAAATATAAATTTATCAAATAAATAAAGACATACAATTACGACAGTGAAACAGTTACAGAATGAATAGTTAATTTTATATTCATAAGACATTAGTACGGTAGATAATCTAATCTTCTTATTTTTTTTTTTTTATACGTTTTTATTATGAGCAGAATTGTTATGTGCCTTTATGTCTTGAATATTATTTGAAATAAAATATTAACTATTAATTTTGGTTGTCACACTATTGGAAATACCATGCTTTCCTGTCGGAGCGTTTTTATCATTAATAAAGACTACACATTAGTATGGAATGTCAACTAATATACGCCAATGCACAGTGACATGTACATCTCGTCGTCTTGTGAAACTCTTGGCAGCAGAGATTATGTTTTATGTCTCCTGGATGCATTCAAATGCATCTGTTAAAACACGTATTTACATTGCGAAGATTCAGATACTCCATTTCCGGAGTCTTTGCACTCTGAAAAACTGTATGCCCCATTTTGAAGGCAACACGGTGAAAAATATGTATTTATACCGTATTACTATGGTATATAAAGATACGTGGCTTTTTATTAGGTATGCGAAAAAGACACACGTTATGTGCAACTATACCGGCCCTGATCCTGATTATCCTCTGAACAACGATGGACAAAGCATCGAGAATGTCGACAGTTTTAAAAACATAAAAGCACACATTACGGAAAATGGCACCTTCAATTCCATGCAAAATGTCTGTGACTCGAAGCTGTACAAGGTAAAAACCAAATTCGGCTTATTCAGTGCATGCATTCTGTCAGTGCTGCTTTGCGTTTACGAAACGTGGACCTAACAAAGGCCCAAAGCAATTATATTCTAAGCTTTCAGAGCAGTTGTCTGCGATGGATTCTGGGGATACGGTGGTATGACTTCGTTTGAAACGAGGAGATAAGAGTACGGACTATGGAGCCACTTATCATTGACAAAGTTATAGTGCCACATGCTTCACTAAGGTAACATATATGGTAGAAGTAGAAGAAGTATTCCATGTGTTATTTATATTGTAGTATATCTATAAAAAATAAAATAAAATATGTCATAGATTCCCAATTGGCTGAGCGGTTGGCTGATAACGAATTGTAAAAAAAAATCTGACATACGTCAACGTTCTGTTAGTTTCGTATTCTCTAAATTCAGAACGGACATAGTTAAGAGATGTTTCACAGTCACTTGGATGTTCTACTGGTGAGATGTGTTGCCATTTATATTTGCCAATAGATATGTGTGTTAATAAAAATTTGTTATTCTGGCAACGGTCCACAAAATTACTGTATTGTTACGATTGTAGTTATTTTCTGCTTGGAAACTGAAGACAACATTTGAAATTGGATAAATTACTCTCTTTAATGTCGTTCGGTATTTTCAAACACTAAGAAAAACATTGTTTTTTTGAATTACATTTATCACTTTTTTTGCAGTCGTTACGCTGTAATAATATGCTGTTATTTCAAACTAGTTTTTATTTATACTTGTTGAAAACGTTAGATACTTCCGTACTCTTGATGTTTGGATACATTTAATAAACTTTATAAACTTCTTGTTAAAGCAGTTTCTCTATAGAGTATCTTAGATAATAAAAAAGCTGAGTACATACGCTCGTATTATAAAATTGACATCGTATACCATTTGATTGTTTGATACAATGTTTAGTCTACAAAGAAATTCTAGTCTTTTGAACGAATCGTCTCAGGCCGGCTGTAATCTGATAGATAAGTGCAAATGGTCCTCGTTTCATTGATAATCCTATGAAAGAAAAATCATCTCACTACGATGGGATGGAAAACTCGTTTCAGGAAAATGAAGCATGTACATTTCATTACGCAGAATGGCTACTGAGCGAGATACTACATGGAAGAATGAAATTTTTAGACTATTTTATTTATCTTCCTTTGCATTAAGGCTATGGTCACCTAACAACATCACCGTTATCTTTTTAAACTTTGAAATTTACGAATTACAAACAAAAATATAAGACCACAAATTTGTACCTAAAACCACTTAGTTGCAAGTTAAAAATAATAGTGAAATTAGTTAATTGTGACAGTTTGTAGTTCATGATCATGTTTATCAGTGATAAACAGATGCAATTCGAATCATAAAAGATTTAAAAAAATAATAAACGAAGGTGTATGGCGAATACATTTTTGGCTATCTTAAACATTACACTTCATATAGTTACATCTGTCTGCTTCTCAGATATAGATGTTTAAGACACATTTTATTTATCATTTCCGTTTCAAAAGATAGGCATATAGATTATTTTAAATGTTGATGTTTACACTGTAATGATGGAGCATACGAATCTTTACAAAGCGAAAGTCTTACTTTGATATATTCGCCTCTTGAGAAAAAAATATCATCTATTCGTTTAACTAATTGAGCATCCTATTTTCCATACAGCTTTGGAAAAAATATCTCTGATTTCTACCATAGAAAACTTATCATCTCTGGATCGCAATGAATGAGACGTATAATTATTTTTTTACTATACCATGTTTGCTCCCAACGTGGAGCATATGGATACACACAGTGTGAAGATATCCACTCCGAAAGAGAAATATATGGATCTCCGCAATGTGAAGACGACTTGGCAGATTATTTTTCACGAGAACTGTCTGTCAGTCAATTACTCTACCCAATAGGCATCCAGTCTTGGATTTTCGGATTTTTAAAATCCGGCAGATGGGGATTCAAGCCCGCATTCCCCGGATTGCTAGGCGCGCATGCTACCAGCTACGCTACCGGGGAGACAATTATGGTCTATTTCTCATTTTTGAATTATAGAATGATGCTTACGTTTTTAAAGTTTTTCCTATGTATCAAATACTATATAACTGTAAATCATCTGCTAGTTTATGTCTTTTATCATACATTTATAAAACTACGAATAATAAAGTAAATAATGGACCGCGAGAAAGATTTAAGCAAACCTATTAAGAGCATTTTTAATTTGTGAGTTTCCTTCAAAGCTTTTAATATAACAGTAGATTATTTTAATATTAAATAGACCATCTTAAATACTGCTACTCTTTAAATAATTTAGTTTAAAATGAATTTATCAACATAAAATTCATCTTCGATTTGCGGTATTTAGTTGGTACAGTTGTAGATAAAAAAAATACTTCTCTTATTGCTTTCATTCAATTACTGTTTGAATTTAAAGGTAATTTATTCTACGATTTTAATATTAGATCATTGTTATTCTAATGATAAGCAGTATGAGCTAATAAATTTGTTGTTTTAGATATTCTAACCAAAACATGGCGTGTAAAATTTTACACTGAACTGATTCATTTGGTCAGTACTTGTATACCTTGCATTCGTAGTATTTCTTTACAAATAAAAAATAATCCTTAATAATATATGTTCCTTCATTTTAAACTACGCATTGTCCAAAAATATTAAAATTTTCCCTTCAATTCTATTTGCGTGAGGGAAAAATTTTCCATGCATGGGTGTTCATAAATTTCCTCGATTTATTCTTTTCGAAGATGGCAAGTTCCAAATAAACCAACAGTATAAAAAATTGCCGTTTCATCTGTATTAGGAGAAAAAATGTCCTTCCACAGGAGATATTATTCTTTATTACGCCTCCCTACTGAAAAAATATTCACGAAAGCAAACTAGTCGTTGCAGTGCTAAAAATGATTTATTGATCATAAACAAGAAAAAGTCTCCGCATAATACTAGGGATCGCGCATCTTTAGAGTTACAAATATTCATTGTCTATATTTTTTAAATTGACTGGTGGCCGTTTTACAATGAATTTATTCACAAGTATCTAATATAGTATTAATCCCATTGGGTTGAGTAATTGTCTGACAAACAATTCGCGTAAAAAATAATCTGTCAAGTCGTCTTCACATTGCGGAGATCCATATACTCCTC
>JAGVSQ010009327.1:3394-13706 GCA_022683975.1 Rhyacophila evoluta | reverse complement strand
TGTTAGATTTTAAAAATCCAACACCAGATAGGGATTCGAACCCGCATTCCCCGGACTGCTAGCCACGCACGCTACCAACTACGCTAACCGGGGAGTATCATAACATTCATATGTTGATATGGTGTACAGGTAGTATCTATTTTTGTTTTTAAACTTGTTAAAAAAAATAGAGAGCTCTATAGTTATCTTACCATTCCTTTTTATTTTGGCAATTAGATTTGATATTTGTATTTTTAAATCCTTTAAAATCGTGCTTCAATTCAAATCATCCGATAATAGTGGATTATATTTTTAATATTTAATTATATATACGAATATGTTGGAATATTATCACATTACTAAATGAATAATTAAGTTAAACAACAAAGCTTAGCTTTCCGAAACACTCGGGCTGCCCTTCTGTTGAAAGCTTTCCACAACCAGATTAGAACTTTTGTGTATTAGGTGTATTATAATACGCATATCCTAGTCACTTGAATTATCTATTCCTACATAAATATAACCTAACCCTTTGGAACGAGTAAAAGCCACTCGCAGACCCAAAGAGCTGAGAAAACATAAATGTCCTCTCAAGGACGTCGCATCCCTTTGCTCAAAATCAGTCACCCAGTGTTTCTCAACTGTTTTACTTCTGACTTTCATTTTGTCTGCGAACCTGTGCAGTGCATGTGAAATATATCAACTAATAATATTCTTGTATTATTAAGCATTTAATTAATAGTCATTCTGTTTATTTATAGGTATGTGCAGCGACTAAAAAATATCCTATGTAAAAGATTAATTGTGACAAATTTTCGGAATTTTAGCTTTATTGATTTATATTAATGATTAGTAGCGTTTTACTGTTGATATTATTTATGTAATTTTCTTTTTAAAAACACGCGTTACTTAGTTTTCTTTGACAATTGAAATGGCATTAATTTAGTATCATCACATTTTACACTATAATGAACTTACTGCATACCGTCATTTAGGTAACTGGATGTAATCAATTCCGCATGCTATATTGTTATTATTTATATTATATTAATGTTAGTTAGAAAATTATCATTTTGAATAAACTAAGAACCTCCAGTTTATGGCGTATAATTGAGGAACGCTGATACACCCGCTATATAATGGCGTCCTTTCCCACATCTTGTAATAATAATATGAACTAGGGTAAAGGGACGATTATCTCGAAGGGAGTATTTCCTGAACTGGCACTCACCTGTCAGACGCAATCGCGAAGCCAGGATTTATAACACACCCCGGGAATTATCGCCTAATATTTGTCGAGATGCGGTTGTCTTCCTCGTCTAGTGGATAGACATTGGGAAGTTTAAACCTGAAATCATCAGAGTGAAAAATCAGTCTAAATATAAACTTATTTATTTATTTTTGATGTGTTGAACAATTAACAGTGCATTAAGAGTAAAAAAAAATATGAATTTCTTTAAATTATCGTTAATGAAAGGTCAATAGAAAAAAATACATCTCCTCAGCATTCGGACTAATATTGTTTAGATATTTCGTCGAATATGTTTCCATTATCTGCCCGTTTCTTATGAATGGATATAACATAAACAGCTTTTTTATCACATCATACGACCGAAATAGCGGCATTGTTTTTTTTCCATTACGCGTTACACCTTTCCGCTATGTTGTGAGGCGGTAGTTTCGTTAGGATAATGTCGCATAAAGGCTCATTGCTCTTTTTTCTTCTCACACCGCCGCGTATTGGCCGATATACTACGCTCCGTGTAGTGGTTCCGGTGATAGGCTGGGGAACTCAGAAAATTGTCTGCCCTTCGTACTCGACATACTATAATCTAATATAAAATGACGCATTGGGCACACTTTTGTTTAAGTAAGAAACATGCTAATCGCCAATAACGTCACGACTAATCTTGAAGAATATATTTTCGCATGAAAATTGGTTGTCACGCGGACGCACTTTTTGACCTAGACGCCGAAATCTCTCGGAAAATATTTACTTTTTCAGAATGTTTTCCTTGTATACCGTAACACTATTAACCCTGCGTGAATCCTATCATCGTAGATATTACTTGCCAGGATTACATTCGAGAGGGGAGATTATCAGTTCGTACAATTTTTCTCCTTCATTGTCTACAAAACATGATGTATCGTTATTTTTCCGTCGTGTGAAACGATTTCTAGTACACAGCTCGCACGTGACACGCCATTATGTAGTATATACTTAGGATTTGAATGAAAATGATTACGATCGAAGTTTTCATTTCAAAGTTATTGGAACGATTTACAACTATGTCGTGTCAGTTTATTGATTTCACATTCTACTTTCTGTACGACATTAATATTTTAACACAAGTTTACGCAAAGGTTATTCACTTTTGAATGAGCTATAAATATATTTTTGTGTTTTGTTTGTAGTCTTTGTATTATGAATTCATTCGCGTATTATATATTTTCGGAGTTGTATAAATAGTGTGTCGATTTGTAAAATGCTATTAGTGTTTAATATAATATTATTTTTGTATATATTTTTTTGCTGTTGATTAGTTGATAACGAAACTAGCCTGCTTTCAATCATAGCATTTAATACAAGAATCGTTTTATTGTTTTGCGTTTTAAATGACGAGATATTGTTTGTATTACTCGCAAATTATTATCCTTCGTTATTGACATAATATTACTTATAACTTCCATGTCGGTAGGCATTTTCACAAACTTAGTGTCCCCACACCTCAAAAGGTAGACATTTTATTTGCATATTACTATATGTAGTGCTTTCCCGGTGTTCAAACAAACGATTTTAACGTTAAATGAAAAATATCATTTTAAATAATGTATTAGTTGAGGCTTTAAAACGTCCCTTTTTTAATGTAGATGTCGTGTAGTTTTTGCTTTCTAAAATAAAATTACTGTGGTATAGATCTCGGTATTAAAACGCCGGATCGTTATTTTTGGAAAATTCTCACTGAAACTTCAGACATTTTTATATCATCCCAATTCGTTGCCGTTTTATGACATCGGCTGAAATCTGTACCGCGATAAATTTTACGAGGACCGCGCCATACGTTACGTTCGGCCGTGTTAACGCTTACTTGCCACGCTCGTCTGATTTTTCCACACACATAGATATCGTTATAAGGCCCATACTTTTACGGGACCGTATAATTTAAAGAGCATAGGAACTTATCTTAGCAAAAATTCTTAGAAGACAATTCGCTCTGTAGAATTTATGTTTGTAATCTTGGCATCGGATAGTACTACAATACGTATCTTAAATAACTCGATCGCAACCCATACGTTGGCATTTCAAATAAAACAGTTCATGGACCGTCAGATATGTACATATTATTTTGCCGTAGCAACTTTAATTTACATATTGTACACCTTTGATGGTGAATATCATCAAATCACATACTGTTTTATTTATTGATAAATATAATTTACCGTATTTCAAAAATAAATTGTTTACATTAAGTTGACAAACAATAATATATGATTGTTCATGAAATCGTTAAATAAATTGAGTTACCTTTTAGATGTATATTGTATTGTATTACAGATTCTTAACATAGTACAAATATGATTCTTTTTTATAAATTATACCATTAATAATATTGTAATAAGAAGGTGAGTCTAAATCTATAATTTACCTAGATTTCTGTGTGCTCCGATAGTAGAATCATAATGGTGTCTTAATAGCTTAATATACTGTATCTTAATAGCTTGTGATACATTATGGCTATCCATTTTCATGTCTGTCTCGACTGAAAAACAACTTCGAAGTACGTCTCGTGTGTATTGATTGTCCTTTATATTATTTTCGTAGAAATATTTTAATCATAAATTCTTCATACTTTTTCGATACTTCATTCATTTATTCATAGGAGTACAGGATCTTTATTTATTTTGTCTGATCATTTTTTCTATCGGTTGGAAAATTGTATATCTAATGGTTTTGTTTTCCATAACGCTGCGTAATCGCCAAATTTCCCTAATGTGATAATCTCATTTTAATAATTTGGCCGTTTATAGATTCTGTGTTATCGGGAACACTTGGGAGTTTTGCCATGGACTATGGAATTCCCATTCGAGCGAAATAATATTGTGCTTAGTATATAAAATCATTTACAAGTGTTTTAGGATTTTAGGAGCTCAAATCACTTAATGTAATCTATAAATACTAGTTATATCTGGCAGCATAGTCGTTGCACCTATATTTTCAAGCCTGGAAAAAATATATTTACTCGTACCTACACAATGATTCGGCCCCTCTCCCATTTTGCTTAATAGGACTTGTTTATCGAGGCTAGTTTTCGCATCGTCCGTAGCTACAATGGAGGTGATCCAATGTGTTGAATTCAAGGATTCTTCTTCCATATCCGCTCTTTAATTGGAGCATGTGATGCGCCTTGAAGCATCCCCCTCGCACTCCCAGGTCATCAGACCAGACCATCCCATAAATTTCGGAACTCCGCCGAATACAATCTTTACATCATAGCCAATATTGTAGGACCACCTGACTGGTTTTTTTGTGAAGTAAACTTTTTGGCTTAAGTTGAGAGTACATTTTTTTGCATTGACATATAATTTGTGCAAGTTTTATAAACATAATATGCTGCATAATACTAAAGGAATACTTCAAGAATTGTTTCAGTTGTTTTTGGGGATTTCAGCGCCCTATTGTGTAGAGTTTCAGTTGACTTAGTTGTTTTGTGCACGCATTACTAAAATTTATTGGAACAAACACCATGTACAATGCTTTTAATTTGAAAAACGAAGCCTTCTCGGTAGCATGAACGAATTAAACCGAACGAAAGAAACGGTAGGATGATCAAATCCATCCTCTTACAACATTATATCTGTGTTTTATTGTTTATTTGCCGTTTACATCTTCTCGTAGGTATTTACTTTAATCTTAATTTTAATAAACGGGCGGTCGCGTTTTGTAAATTCGGACAGCAGGTTTCAAAGTGTCTTGGCATTAATGCTTCCGTGGGATAACTTCAACAATAAACGCCCTCCCGTCCTTGCGCGCCGAATGTTTGCTCGGTCCGGAGTGTGAGGGTCCGGAGACCCGCGGACAAGGAATTATCTCTTAATGCCGCCCGCCAGAGTAACGGCCGGAACATTCGCCATTTAAAAACAGAACGAACAAAAGATTCGGCCGTTAAAAACAATTACTTTGCGTCCTCTCGGAAAATATTTCGGTCGCCATTTTGAAAACACTCGTGGTATCGCCATATTTTTGGGATTGTATTGTCTCCCGGGTCTTAATAAAGTGTCATAATAAATACTCAAAAACGTTTGAAAATATTTTATATTTATGGTTGTTTAATCTGTAAAATTAAATAAACAATATACAGGCAATAATATACGTCATCAAATGACAAAAGTGACGTCTAATATTTTGCCAGATGAAGTCAGAATATTTTAAATTTTATATTCAGTGGAGACATACTCGTAGTGTTATTTCGTATTCTTTCTAGCAAAAGTAATTGCATTTCCTTTATTAACTTGACGGTTACTTAATAAATCTCAATTATATTATCAGTATTGATAAACAAGTGGTTTAAAAAAATCAGGGTTTTGTTTCTCAAAACGTACAGTTGATCAACAGTAATTAAAAAATGTATAGAAAATTAAAGTATCACATAATAAATTTGTAGTATGAATAAATCCATCGTCAACTGAAGTATATTTTATAAAAGTCTAATAGGTTGCGATTTTGAATGGCTGTACTTAATATAAATTTAACTTTGTAAATAATATTAATGAATTTATATCGAATTTTCACTGTCAGGCAAAAATGAGAAAATAATATATTTACAGTACAGTAAATTTACTTCAAAGAAACTCGATAATCTCTCACCCTGCTACTATTATAATAACTTTTTTATTTGAAACATTGTCAAACTGGAACTTTGTCGTTACATTTTATCGCCTCTTTATGCATACTATGTCGCTATATTCAAAATAATACACATCCTTTAAAATGAAGTAATTTCATAAACTTTCAAAGCACACGAGTTAAGCCGAGAGGGCGCTTGAATCTTTACGATGATAGAGGTACGTACCTTAATCTCGAATCGACTTTCTCCCGCCTAATATAAAACTAAATGTTCGCAGTCGCAAACCAAACCAAAATTAATTGTATACCACTCGAAGCAATATGAATTATTAGCATTGTTGACGGAGAATTAATCATCGGTGGTATTCGTCCCAAATTTTAATGCTTTACGTGTACTCAATAGATACGGATTATACGGATGAACATTGAATTTTAACATTTGTCTTCTTCATCATGATGTATTATGTCTGTCAAAGCTGGGGCTTAAGTAGTCTGCAAACCCTTGTCAGCGGGATACATTTGTCACTCCGGCCTGATGAATACGAGAAGTTGTACCACATATATTTTCTTGTTGAAAGGTTAAACGGTCACGAGCACACGTCGATCATGTCTCACACACGTACCGCAAGTATTCCATCTTAATGGCCCAAACCGCATTTGCCTAATGTGTTAGAGACTACGTTTAGGAAAAAGACGCCATCCAGACAAACTACACAATTCTGGCTGAAAACTGTTCAAATCTGAATTTGGCGTAGCTTTCCCAACGATCGTCTTTGTATATACTACTTTTAATTATCAACTCCTAAGTTAATAGTGGTTAGGTATTCCGATTATTCTCAATAAAATGCTTAATTTATTTTTTGCGAATCTCTTTTCGTAATTTTTAAATTTTATTCATTTTGTTGAATGAAATAAGGTTTTTTTATCTACTCAACTCGAACTCAGTTAATATAATGTGTGAAAGTGTGTCGTATTAGTCCTTTAGTTTAATGAATGTTTTAATTAATTTATGGTTAATACACTTCATTTCTTGACGTTTGTTTGCATTAAATTTCTTTTACTATTAATTTTAGTAACGGGATTACTATAATTGTTTTTACGAAAGTCTATGTAATGATGACTAATTGTAGCTTGGGTCATATGTTGTGTGCTTCTCGTACTTTTAAACAATAACTATTTGAGGACAGTGCAATGTGGCGTAGCAATAGTTTCTACGCCAACAATCGTAGAGGTTATACGTTTTGTCTTCACCCTAAACATCGTGAGCAGTATCCGCTTTCAAGTAGTTGTAAGTCGACGGTGGCTTCCATTAATCTTGTGTTTTGTTTTACTAAACGAATGTTTCTTATTCTCTTCCAGCGGGCGCCGCTCCAGTGGACGCCAACCAAAGGCAGAATCGCCCAGCCTCCGCCAACAAAGGTGAACAGCTTTTTTTTCACATTTTTCTACCAAAATTTTCATCAATCTCATTCTATCATTCACAACCGAATTTCATTTTTCAAATAGTGCTTTCATTTCATTATTCACACTTTGTAATGTGTCACTCTACTTAAGATTACAACCAAATTAAACCGTTATGTTACGTGCTCACAATTTTATTTCGCTGTTAATAATTGTAAATGTTCTATTACCGTGTGTCTAACTTTAGGTATTTAACACACATATTTGAAACTGCACCATTGTGTCATAATTAGTTATAAGTTCCTTATGTAAATAAAGATATGCATCAATTCCAGTCATAACATTTTTTTCAAATTTTAAGTTTCATTTTTCTGTTAAAAATCTCTTATTAATTAATAACTTTGGAAGACTTTTTAAATGTCTTAGAAATATGTGTATGCGTAATTAATGCTAGTATCGCGATCTACTTTGAATTGTCATGTTCATTATTCATCTCATCATTTGTATAAACATTTCATTTCCCCATTGTGAAAATTCGTCCTAACAATCCGCAAACAATAAGGCGATTGTATTCTTTGTCCTTCACTTTTTTTTAATTTCGTTAACGTACACCTTTTTATACAGCGAAAGATATAAATTTTCTTTTTGCGAAATTCCTGCCTAATTATTTAAGTTTGTGTTTACCTCCCGCTCCGAAGTTCCGCATTATATTATTTTTTGTTTTTATACCGACGTTCCGTGTAAAAGCGTTTTCGGCTAGAAATCGCATTTAGATAACAAATGTAGTCTCGCAGGACTGGTATTCTGCCTTATATTCATTTACGCTTTTGAACGAATTATTTAGTTCTCTAAAATTAATTTTACGCACATTAATGAAATATACACAAAGATTTTCCTCTTTGATATATTATTTCATCTGTCATTGAATTTATCAATTATGATATTAAACTTTTTACGAGAAACGATACCGTTAATATCAGGAGCAAATAAGAAATTTTAATAGTTTACCGCATAAGATGCATTATAGTTTATTTGGCAGTATCTAAAACTTAATAAATCTCTTACTCTGAATAAATATATAAATACGTAGATTAACTATAAATTATAGAGATGGGCATCGGCAATCTTTTTAAATCTGAAAAATCAGAGACCGTTTAATAATCGACTCATCACCGATTTATGTATTCAGTCAAATTTCTTTGAATACTAAATGACAGGGGTGTATTTTTCCATCCCATTGGATTTATCATTTATTACAAGATCGTATTATCAGCAGGAGTAAGTTTAAAGTTACTCTGATAATTTTGTGTCGTATAACAGAGGACATTCAAAGAGGCGAAATATAATTTCGTTTATGTAATATTTGGTAAAATATCTTCATCTCAGTGGTATCTAATTGCCCACGACCATTTTATAAATTGCGTTCTTTCCGCGTTTCTCTCGTCTCGAGATCTCTCTCGTTTTCCCATTTTCCTTATCAGCGGCTGATAAAGCCCTCGCTTCCAGAGGCACACGCGGAGTAAGCGCGTTTGTTATAAAAAGATGACTCGGCGGGGACATATAATTGTTTAGTGAGCTTTTTATGTAAGAGATAAAAAAAAACGCTCCTCATTATTTACGAACTATTTATAGTGTAGATTTGTAAGTTAAATATCAAATACATACAATAAAACACCATTTATATATATACCATGTTTGCTCCTTAAGTAGAGCATGTGGATCTACACTGTGTGAGAATACTCACTCCAAAAGTAGAGTAAATGGATCTCCGCAATGTGAAGACGTCGTGATAGACTCTTTTCACGAGAATCGTGTGGCAGACAATTTTTCAACCCAATGGTCACCCAGTTCTCTTTTTTTAGATTTTTTAAATCAGACAGATGGAAAATCGAACCCGCATTTCCCGGATTGCTAAGCGCTTACGCTACCAACTCCACTAGCCGGAGAGACAATAACATCATAATAATAACACCAATACGACCTTCATATTGTAGATTAGCATATCATGATAGTTGATCGTGATTGTAATTAAAACTGTATTACAATTATACGCACAAAAGATTCTTTTTGGTAATAACTTTTATATCCACAGATACTTAACCAAAATTCAATTGTAAATAAAATTTTCCACGGAGTTTAAATATGTGGAATGCTGTATATTACAAATACATTGGAGTTTGCAATTGTGATTATGTAGGCCGTTCTCTTTAATTTTACATCTTTTACCATATTGTGTAACTTTTAGCCTGCCCTCTCCACGTCAGGAATCCAGAAGTACATACTTTCAATCATCAAAATCAATCATTCACGTTTTCGTAATCCATTACGGCTTTTTTGATTGACCCATTTCGAGTTTTCCCGCATGCCTTCAATCCCGTACACTTTGAGAGTGAAACGTAAATAATTATATCGCTTTGACCAACCGAGTGAGTGTTTTGAAAATTTAAATTGAATTTCGCCGAAACTTTTGAAACGCTGACCGTGGCAATTTACCTGATGTTGCCCCCGTGCCGTCACGATCTAATTAATTAAATTGGTGACCACACGCTCGCTCGGAGCCGGTCCACTCCGTTCACATGAAAGATCGGCATTATCCATTCATACGTCTCGCAGGAAATCATGGTCAACAATGAGCACCTCAAATTTAATATTGAATGATGTGCCCATTTCCGAGGTCGCTAATTTTAGACGTATAGCGTATTTTTATGAAAATTATACAATAATTACGGTGTTAAGTCGTTAAGTAAAGCAGTGATGTTTAACTATTTTATAGCAGGATTGTTATAAATAATTCGAATTATTTAGCAAACCCTCAGACAATACTCCTTTCTAAAAAAATATTATCACATCTACAATAAAATTATTTCAAGTTAATATTTTTATATAAACTAGTATTTAAGTTTATCATATAAATAAATTGTATATTTTTGATACTGATATTAATGTACTATCTCGCTTTTGTTCGTCTGAAATAATTTGATAAAATTGAATTTCAAACAATTCCACTGTAATATGTTATGCGCCTCTGTAAATATCTCGCTTTTGTTCGTCTGAAATAATTTGATAAAATTGAATTTCAAACAATTC
>JAGVSQ010009326.1:0-13706 GCA_022683975.1 Rhyacophila evoluta | reverse complement strand
ATTTTAACATAGTGGAATAAGTTCACTTTGAAAATACCTCACTCGTATTATTTTGGCCTTTTGGCATATTTACGTTGTATGACCAAGAGCGATGCGTTTGTATACATTAACAATAAATGCGACTCAATACATGGATAAGTTGACTAATCTACTCATTGTGAAACTACCATTAAGCTTAGAACTGCGTTTCAGGATTATATATTTTCAAAAGGAAATACGTATGTCAAATCAAAATATGATTATTTAACGTTAACGTGAAAAACAATAAAACTACCAATTCAAATCAAATCTAGAAAATTGAAAATTATTCCGGTTTGAAATTAATTTATATTATCGGAAGGACTAGAAAATTTTTAGATAAAATATTTAAATTCTAAATTATTTAAAACTGGTAAACTTCCAAATGTGAAAGTTTACAAGTTTTAAATAATTTAGAATTTAAAATCATTTTCCATAGTAAGCTTGTAAAGTATACCTGATTTACAAAATGTTATTTTAAAATGAGTATAGTATTAGATGCAGTTAAAATAGAACGTATATGTTCTCATCGTCATCGAAAGATAAATAAATATGTTTACAAATGTTCATAATATAACTCTATATCATGTTATTTAAATTATAATCGTGACGTAATGTGAAGCGAACTTTATTTTTATTTTCTATTCAAAATATCGTTTCTTGCCTTACTTACACACAATATGAACAATGTAATATGATACATATCGTGAACTAAAATAACTTCCACGTCTTTAGTTGTTTTTATTTTATTCCGCAAAATAATTGCAGTTTTCTAGCTGGGATATTCATGCGACAACGTCTCACTTTAAACATTTTATGCGTAATTTGTACGGCGTTTGGTTATCATATCGCTAATCGTGTAAATAAAAACGTACATTTGTGGGTTGATCGTTTATTAACAACATCAAAATGAATACATGTTTTATCATTTTCACGATGATTTATCGAATCATCGTTTATATGAATTAAAACCGCCTGATATGGTGTAATAAGCAATCAAAAAGAATTTTAAATATACGCATCATAAGCGTGGCGCTAGAAATTAATAAATATGTCACGTTAAATCAAACCAAAATGAAACTTCAAGGGTTAAATTTAATAATAAACAATTATATAAAATAAGAAATCTTGATCTAGTTGAAATAACATTTGTCATTCATGTGAATTTAATTCTGCAAATTACAGATAAAAAAACGAAATTAAAACAAGAACATTATTAACGGCTTAAGCTTAAATAGTTTTACATGTCAATAAAATCAAATAAGACAATATATTAATAAAAAAGTATTTATCACAATAATTTCATCGATTATGTACGAATTCTGTTCGATTTCGATTTAAAAAAAACGTGCATAGACATTTGAAGCAAAAACTATGCTTAAATTACTAATGACAAAAAATAGTTATTAATTCAAATAATTAACAGACATTATATTTTCTTTATAAATCCATTGAAAATTCACAAAATTCCAGAATTAATGGATAGGTAACTCGAAATAAGAAAAACTACATTGTGGTGGGCTTGCTTGTGATATTATACAATAGCGTTGTGGATTCATCTTAGCTCGAAGGCTTGTACGCAATTAATTTACCTCCACGGGAATAGTTGAGGCAAAACTTTCATCATTAACTCGTCGTTCATTGACGTGAAAAATATATATTAAGGCTCTTGTAATACAGCTACAATAATAATAAAAAAACTAGCAAATATACTAGTATCACGGTATAACCAATAAATTGAGTTCATTTTAGTAGATGAGATTAAAAGAAAAATGATTATATCATCGATGAACTCAATTGCGTTTCATGTATAGTTTGAAATGCGACAGATTTCTTCAATCTTTATGTCAACTTCCAATAGGGTGAATAAAAAGATAGAATATTTAAAAAAATATGAATTTCTCTATTGGAATATATCATAATAAGTTTATAATGTTTTATTTGCGATCTTAGTGGGTATTTTAAAACTACACGGAGAGTATATTACGTATGGGTCCTTTTGTAAATATATGAAATAGTGAATTTATAGTACCTATTAAAATTGAAGCAGGTGTACTTGATATACGATATCGTTTGTGTAAATTCATATCAAGTACGCGTTCATAAAATAAACAATTATTTACAAATGAGAAATGTCCCAGGAAAGAGGGTCTTAAAGAAGCATTTCTCATGACATACTATAGCTGTTTTTGATAGACAGTGTACCTTTTACTGTTGTGAAAAAGTTTTTTTCTATAGAAAAATCTTTAGAGATAATTGAATTTTTGTTTTTTGTCATTTCGGATTTTAATATAAATATCCGCCGGGTGTATGCTTATCACGGATCGGTTGAATAACATAATATCATATATTAATAACCTTTATGGAATGCATATATCGTCAGTGTACGAGGTTTATACTATCACATACCTATTATATATGCAATTATAATATAACCTAATGTTTTAAAATTGATTTTTAGAATATCTGAAAGTAATTTTTGTAGTGATTTCAATATACCGACCATTTCTATAAAAAATTCAAGAATTCATATCATTTCATTTAATCTATAGTATTATTTAATAACAACGTGTAATTTTACTATGGTACATCTAGAATTTTTTTATGAAATATACCTTTGAAACGTATTATAATTATCTTGAAAAATAGACTATCATAAAAAAGTCAGAAAACGAGTTAATTAATTAAATGTATTTGAAAATACGTTATTTCACCATATAAGTATGGTAATAGTGTAATAATGTATGCAACCACAGGATTGTAGTACGTACAATTATTTAAATTAAACTTAAAATAAGAATATTTTTATTTTAACAATCGTATTTCTGAAAATCATTTTATTGTCAAAATGCAAATGAAAATTTTAATTCAAATGAAAGGATACAAAATAGTAGATATGAAAAATAAATTTGTGACGGCTTAATGAACAATATTTTAATATAAAACGAGTATTCAACACGTATAGAAAATAACGAGAGGAAAAATCATTAAAATTAGTTATATAATTTTATAGAATTCCGTTTTTTCATAACGTGTTTGAAAAATCAAAAAAACTTATAAATAGTTATTAATTACGATTTCAATTTTTATTTTAATAGGTTATATTTAATGTAATATTAAATAACAACGCAAATAAATGTGTTATAAAATTGTATTATTGTTAATACTATATTTTATTCATAATAATTATTTATTGTTTGAATTTAATATTCAAAAAAAAAAAAAGCAATAGTTTTTGTTTTTACCTGACACTGCTTTACTTGGTTTTTCATGAAGATCCGCAAATCACACGGTATGCACAATATTCAAACCAAAAATCATCCCAGAAATCAGGACTTCACTACGTTTCAAAAAATCGCGAGGCATCAGGAAAAGTTTTCCGACGGTGAGAGGGGGTTGGAAAATTCTGAAGGCGAATCAGACTAAAGACGTCTATAGCGTGCGGCATCCGCTGGTAAACTGAGTGAAACACTGGCTCTGACTGATTCGTCCGGAAAACCCCACGCCGTTTTTATACATTTAGCGCTGGATGCGTCTTTTACGGAAAAATATCTGCGATTTGTAAGATTTTTAAAATGTTATAAATGCCATCCTCGATTAAATGAATATTTGTTTAAATAGTTAGGTGTTTTATTCATTAGTATTTTTTATATAATGGATAGATTTAATTTAGTAAAATAAACAAAACGCAGCATTATTTCACTAACATCAATATTATAAAGTATAGTATAAAATTTATACACGTTCAACGGGCCCGAAGAAAAACAAGTATTGAGTTGTGAGGCATTTCGTGAATACCTAATTAAATGCATGTACATTCAAAATTTTAAATAACATCTAAGTTTGCTATTTGTGAAGGTAAGTTATTATAATTTGATATGTAGAAGTGAATTGTTGAAAATATTAAACATACATAAACATTTGTGGGTTTATCATTCCAATGATGGTAAAAACTGTGAATTCGAACTGGAAACATTATATTTCATAAAAAATAATAAAAGATATTGCAACCATCTAGACTTTCATAATACGGTTGTTACGTTTTTTCAAAATTACAACGTTATATAGAACAAATAACTAGTTCAGAAGAACAAATTAGGTTCCAAAAATTAGAAGAAAACACTATTACATTTATATAATTGGAGAAATATACTAATTAAAGAATTTTCATCATAATCGGCATAAAGTAATATTTTTTTATTGCCCCAAGTGATAAATAAAAAAACGCACTCATTTTATATGAAGCGACAAAATTTTTATTCGTTTTTCTACTGAAGAATGAAAGAGCAAAAATAAAAGTCGAAATATTTAAAAATAAACAAACGACAATCCTTTTATGATAAAAATAAATTACACTTATTCATTTTTATTATAACATGTCCGCTCTCAAAGTGGAGCATATGGATCTACACAGAGTGAAGATATCCACTCCGAAAATGGAGTATATGGATCTCTGAAGACAGGAAGATGTCTTGACAGATTATTTTTCACGAGTATCCCGAGTCACTCCGGTAGCGTAGTTGGTAACCTCCTAGGAATGCGGGTTCGATTACCCATCTGTCGGATTTTCAAAAATACAGAAATACAAGAATGGATGCCCATTAAGTTGAGCAATCGTCTGACAAACAATTCTCGTGAAAAATAACCTGTCAAATTACACGAGACGACCAAAAAACAAAAACTAATAATTACAAAATATACGAAATGGCCATATACTTATAACTAGTTTTTGAATTGGAAAAAATCATTTTTTTCAAATTTAAATCAATGATTCAGGGAAACATGTTGTATGAAAATTTCCGCAGTACTCGAACCGAGTTCACATTGGTTTTTATTACCACATCAAAAATTGATGGATCAGATATGACCCCGCATCATCAATGAAGAAAGCATAAAATATCACTTGTCACTTTGGCTGGATAAAACTCTCCGCCATGTGTTTCACTTCTGTCACCATTCTTAACCCAGTAAAGCATATCTAGCCTAAAAGCATTGGCCACAAAAAAATCTTTTACTTTCTGATTTAATATTAGTATTAAATTATTTATTTTAAACGTGTTAAAATGTTTTTTGTGTTGTTAATATGGAAAAAAATGATTCTGACTTCTATGGAATTATCGTCGACAAAATACACAAAAAATGCGTGACTAGCAATTTTTTGTGATAAGTTAATAAATACGTTCCAATATAAATTATATGATATGATAAAAGCTGATCATCAAAATACACAAAAGTATATAATCTGGTATTTTAACGTATATACGAATATTTGTGTAATATATACTGACTAATGATATCAATCAGGCCTTGCTAATCCAAATTGCCCCACGGGCCGCATGTAAATAAGAATAATTGCAAGCTTATTTCCACATCAAAATTAACACTAGTTATTTTATTTTTATTCATTGTAAATGATTGATTTAAATTTTAAATGCAGGCGTTAATATGAATCTAAAACAAAAACGATACTTTGTAGAAATGAAGAAAAAAACATCTATTGAACAAAGTACATTTTATATTTGTATGACAATAAAAACATAATAGCTTCTTTATTGACAAAAATGCTTTAAATTTAAATTGTATACCATAAATATAGTTTAGAGTTATAGATATACTAAATGATGCTACGGATTGCGGGTTAGCCAGTCATGATACCAACAAACAATAATATTACAACTTCGACCTAATGGGTCAGTCGACAGTCAAATGGGTTTACAAGGACAACTGAAATAAATAACATAAGCAGTGGTGGACTTAGCAGTCGAGTGTCCCCAGACGCAATTAAATTATGAGGCCCCTATACCCTAGGCGCAATCATTTTTGAATTTCTTTTAGATCTCACTTTTGCTGAATATTTACAGTTTTATCGAGAATGCTGTGGTTATGTGATAAATTATGGGTATGGTCAATATTCATCCAGTTTTAAAATTCGACTACGAATGAAAATATTTCGCAGCTCAATTAATTATACATATAAACTTACACTTCTCTACTAGTTTATGAATGTGAATAATTCCAAAATTTTGAGTAAATAAATAACTTTATCGTGCTCGTTTTGTAGTTTTAACTTCAATACTGCGAAAAAATTTTCAAATTTATATTTATAATTTTAAAACTCATGTTGATATAAATGTATTATAAGAATAACATCATGGCCGAGGGGCTTGTGGGGTTCAAAACCGCAACTTCCGGCACCGAAAGCCTTGCATCTGCCTCGCAACCTCTGGAGGGCAGACTTTTTATAATAAATTTGGACTAATAAAAATGTAAATTTATGCTCGGCTTGATTAAAAACGGCTTTAAAATGCAAAAGCCTGCCGAGGGACATGTTTAAGACCGAAAAATATACAGCATTACGTATATTTCGATGAGCTTGTTTTATCAATCATTTTACACGTGAATAATGTGATATTGATACTAAATAGATGTTCTCTTCGGTTAGTAGCCACACATTTAAATTAATAAAAGGACTGCCCGACTTTGCTTTGAATTGTAAATTTAACAAGTTCTGTGGTGGAAATACATGACGTACGGTAAATGCAAGACAATAACCACATTTTACCATTTCTAGATTCATAGAGTCTTTCAAAAACTAAAACAGTATTAGACAGGTCTTTAAGAATATCCACGTATAGACGTAAGCCTTATAGAGCTGGTAAACAACTCCGGCAACAAAGACTGCATTTGCGTACGGTTACTGACACCACTTTGTGGGAACTTACAAAGCTTTGAAAAGCTCACAAAGATCTATACTGTTAGCAAGTTTTTTACTTAATTTCTGTAAGGTTATTTCCGATTTAAAATATCTTTTTTTTCTTATAAATAGTGTAACAATATACGTTTAGGTCTTTATATAAAATACTTAGATAGTATAGATCACTTATCATGATTATTACCTACAATCCTGTTTATTAGACTCCTTTTCATGATGGATTGTAAGTTGTTATTATCGAAAGACTCTTGAATTTTTTTATATTTAATCTTTCAAAACTGTCTTATAAGCGATCATGGAATCTTGGTACATTCATGTAACATTTCAACTAGTTTTTTTATGCTGAAAGTACGATCGTTCAATATCTTGAATATCCAGTTCATCAAATCCTTCTCCATTAATCGCATAATAAACGTTATTTCCTTTTTTGTATTCATGTCCTATTAGTGGTTTTCTCCGGTAACCACTTCTGGCAAATTTTTTTCCAGCAAGTATTTTAAGTGGATTTTTCTATTTCTTTCACTGTGAATCCAGTCGAATATAACGAATAGAATATTTTTGTGACGGCGTATTCTAGGAGTGTCCAAAACAGACTCGATAATAAATTTCAAATGATTGTTTTTTTTTTAACCGTGTTACACAAGAATAAAGCTGACGAACTAAGTTCAAAACAAAATTATAACACGCATTAAAATTAGTCCACAAAAGTATAAGTATGTTCATTGGTTTTGAATAGTTGTGCAATATTTTAAATTTACTATATAGATAGATATTCTTCATTTGATTGATTTTTTTACATCAAAATGATTTATTTTTTTAATCCGGTAGATGTGCGTATTGAAAGCGCATATATTTCATGATACGTAGCTAAGCATTTTCAATAAAATAATGCTCTAATTTATCAACTAACCCTAATTTATTGTTTTTAATGTGAAACGTGTAGCTCCTTTTATGATCTATCATGGTAGGTTCATCTAACATTTCAATTAGTTTTTCTTCGTTAAAAACACATTCCTTCAATAGTTCTTCGATACCTTGAATTACCAGATCATCAAATTCTTCTCCACCAATACCACAAAAAATGTTCATTGTCTTTTCGTATTTATCCACGAAATATAAATGATGGTAATACATTTTCTCCAATACTACATTTGGCCACAGTTGGTACCGGCAAGCATTCAAAGTAGATTTTTTTATTTCTTGTGATGATATGATCTAGGGTTCTCCAAATCAGACCTATTGATTAACTTTTGAATGATTGTTTCTGAAGCCGTGTTGTATAAGTACTGTGTTATAAGAGGTCCTGGTGGAAATATAACTTGTTTTTCAGAAAATTTTGCCTACTTAGAAATGTTGCAGTGAGTAAAATATGCAGTGGTCGTAGGGCGCGACGTACGAAGGATGCATAAACCGTGCACATACCATATACGTTGTGCGAAATGCGGCCATGCGTAACCTTTATGTAAAATGGCACCTTTTATGTTGAATTAACTAAGCTGGTTGTAATATTTCTATATTGTAGAAATAAGCAACTCCCAAAATGATTTGATTTTCATTGACATGTTCAAAATTAATGAAGTTTCGAATATGCCACGATACACAGTAAGACACTTATTTAAGTGCAATTCAATATAAACGATTGTTAAATCCAGCTATTGTTTTTTTCTAATGTATGATTTCATCACAGTAAACTTGGTTTGAACCAATCACCGATAGGGAAAAATTTAATTATGAGTGTAACTTCGGATTTTCGGCGTAGAAATTAAAAAGTCAACTCATATTGATGGCTTCATTGAATGTAGTTAACCAGAAGACGTCCATGCCACATGTTGATCTAACTGAATAAAACGCGATTAAATTTTAGTATAAACATAGAGATAGCGTAGTTGGTAGCGTGTGTGCTTAGCAATCCGGGGAATGCGGGTTCGATTCCCCATTTTGTCGGATTTAAAAAATCAAAAAATGCAGTACTTTTCGGCCTATTTGGTTGAAAATTTGTCATATTTTATATCGTCACCTCAGAGGTAACTAACTCAAAGATTGACAGTTTTGATAAATAATCGATCATTTATGATTGCAATTTCAATTAACAAAATGCAATAAATGTCTATGTGATAATGGAAGTATTTAATAATTATGGTTGTTATAAAAAGTACTTTCAGTAAATATATTTTTTATACCATGTTCGCTCATAGTATGGAGCATATAGATCTATCTACACAGTATGAAGATATCCACTCCTAAAGTGGACCATTCGTATCTCCTCAATATGAAGACGTCTTGACAGATTATTTTCACGAGAATTTTTTGTCAGAAAATTAGTCAATTCAATGGTTCTGCATTTTCGGATTTTTAAATTCTGACAGATGGAGAATCGAACCCGCATTCTCTGGATCACTGGGCACACACGCTACCAACTACGCTACCGGAGAGACTTTCAATATAATATTAGTAAAATCAGATACCTAAATTAGGGAGTATTCTTAATATCTGTTTCTTTGAGTTAAAATTATTAGTAAATCTTCACCCATGTATTATGCGGAGTTAAAAATTTTACTTTAAAGTATTTAACTCGTTTTACCAAAATTATTAGTAAATTTTCACTTCACTAATTTTTAGGCATTTTTACTACTTTGTATAAACTCGATTTAGTTAATATTTTCCTTCAATAAGATTTCTTTTGGCCGTCTGAAACATTCGGAGTAGGCACGGTAAATTGTTATTGGCACATGTTCATTACATCATCACAAAATATTTTATAAATATTTTTTTCTCAATTGTTGCATTCCGGATCTTTTGACATTTATAAAGAAATATGTTTTTTTTATGTCCATTTCCATTTAAACCTTCTTTTAAATAATTGTTCACAAATGGAAAGAACAAATAATAATTACCACATAAGTAAAAAATGCGATATGGCTATCCAGCAATTTAATAATAATCTATTAGTGTAATTGAAAAACACCAAAGCGGCGTGTTGGTTAATCTTGCTGTAAATCAAAATAAATTTGAGTCAACTAACTTTTGGAGACGTACACGGAAAACTGTCTTTTTCAGTATTGTTGGGATACTTTTATTTAAGGAACGGCAAAAACCAGACGCAGTACGGATTTTGCTAAAAATTCCGGTTTTAATAAAACTTGAACAAGTTGTGCTGCTAGAACCCACCGGAATTCTTAGTTTTAATGACATAACAAAGGAAGTCACATTTTGAACTCAAACTTTTTTAATATTGTATATCAACTAACATCTCTTTAACAAATAATTAAAGTAACAATGTTATAAACATAAAAAGTCAACACTACAATTTTTAAATATTTGAATATACCACTTACTTTTTAAATGCAGATAGATACACATTGTTTTATTCAAAGGCTTGAATAGTGTTTTTTTCTCTAGCATCTATAATAAAAACAATTTGATTGAATGAAAAATACACAGCAATATTAGTCTTTTTATGATGAAATTATTGTTATAATAAATCAAAACCTTTTATTGTTAAATTTATTATTCTTACTTCTATCAACGCGCTGCATTCGGTTTCGTTAATTGCACTGATTTATTTATTAAATAAACTGTGGTCACCAACACATTTTTTAAACTAAAAAAATTTAGTGGAAACCACTTCGGCAAAAAAAAACACTCATTTCGTAAAATGTAATTAATTCTACTTCCAATTAATTGACATTACATTTCAAAACACGTAGTGTCAGTTACACCATTCACTTCAAATAACTATATTAAATAAAATTATGGTTTTGAAAATTGTAACGGATTATTTATTAATAATATAATTAACTGAGAAGTAGATATGTGTTGACAATAATTAGCATTGACTCCACCTAAAGGCAATCGGGGTAACTTAGCAACTATTGTTTATAACAGTTATTGTTCTAATAAAAAATGCGTCAAAACTTTTGAGTGCCGACAGCATGTTCATTTTTTTCATTCGAAATTCAAAATCTTTTCGTGTTAAGTGATTTGTGTGTTAAAGGAAAACAACCTTAACGTGTATTCCAACTTAAATTAAATACTTTTATAAAACAATTGATTTTAGTATTATTTTGCAAATTCTATTATAGTTTATACCATCGGATACATGGAGCATATGTTGCGCCTATAATCTAAACATTGTTTGTAATAATTTATTGGACACAAGACACGGTCTTGCACAAAATCATTAACATTTCTATACAGCTCCGAGACTCGAACACGATCTTTTAGAGACCATTAGGACTCACGCGTTTATTATCTCATCCACGTAGGCTGTTCATTTATTTCCGAATACACATAACTATAAGTAAAATCAAATGTTTTTTCTTATATTTTTAATTTTTTTACGAGATACCTTTAAAGTATCTGTACAAAAAGATACGCCCCACAATTCAGGGAATACGTGATCGATTTCCACATCTGTCAGATTTTCTTATAAATCAAAAAATTCAGGATCAATGACAACCTTATCTCGTGAAAGATAAACTTCCAGGCCATGTCTTCACATTGCAGAGATCCATGTACTCAAATTTCGTAGCGAATATCTTCCCACTGTGTAGATCCACATGCTCCAACTTCTGAACGGACATTGTAAAAAAAGTGAGTAATAATATAATATTAAGAGTAACCAAATCTCGCAATTTAGAAAAATCGAAATGTGCGAATCGAAAGCGCATTCCCCGGATTACGAGGCGCGCACTTTAACATCCACGCTATCAGGGATATATAAATTATTTTAGCTAATATAAAAGAATATATATCTTCGTATTTTTCAACTTAAAAAATGTGATAAATGGACTTTCATGCTCTAAACCTGAGCATAAAAATACGAGAGGGAGTTTTTGAACCCAAAGGACACTCGAATGAACTGACAGCGAACGATGCTGGAGGATTATACTCACAAAGACGTTAAAAAGCAGAGGATGAGATTCCGAGTGATCTCCATTTAGGTATATAATATATACGTTACAATATACATGTTTACGTTACTTAAAAATATATATTATACATTCGCCATTGGAACATTCTTTGTTTTGCTATTTATATATTCAAAATGCAACATTTTTCTTTTTTTCAAAATCTTTTTTGCTATTGTAGAAACCTCATTCTCATCGATATAAATACATACAAGGTATGCTAGTACTTTATATGGACTGTCGAAAGGAAAAACGAGGTAACTTTTGTATTAAAAATTTTAGAAGAGGCACAAAAAACGTTTAATTAATTATTTTGAGCCAAAGGCATATTACATAGGCACAATTTTGAAATGCGTGAAGACTAAACCTGGTGTTTTATTTGCTTAATGTGATATTAATTTAATAATTTATTCAAAAAAAAAAACAGTAGAATCCATTAGATAATATTCATTTTCGTAAATTTTACATTCCACCCTTTTTTAACTTAAAAGCTAAATTTAGACACTAATTCGGTATTTTCAGCATAAATCCTTTTGATGGAACGTTTATTATGTTGTATACATTCTGATTATCGAATAAAAGCTATTTAAATATTTGAAAGTTGCGTCCATTTTCCTTTCCACAGTCGATATACATACATTGCTCTTTCTAAATGCCATCAATGTTGTAAATAATTTTTTTTTTTAAATGTCTTCGTCACGATGAAAAAGTAAAAGTGTTTGCGTTGTTTGTTTTTTTTTTTTACTTTTTTCATAGTCAGTATCTTGGGCTTCTTCAAATTTGGTATTTTACTTTTCTGGTTGTCTGTAATTCAGAAAGCAATTCATAATTATCCACCGTATCCGCACACCGCCCACCCCGACAATGATGTTATACAATTGATAGACCAAATAAATTAGCATACATATATTATTCAAGTGTAAAATGAGGTGAAATTTGAAATGTGCCGCCGTGTTTGCGGCAAAGCTAGAGTAAACATTTTTGTTTGTCGTCATTAGTAAACGTCAAAGTTGAATTATGAAAAGGTGCACACAGAACCGTGGCTTGTTGTATGGCAAAGATGCGATCGTTTCATGCGGCATCATGTGAAGGGCACCAAATGTAGCGAAATCAATAGAAATGCTCCTAACGTACGAACCATGTGGAAGGACTGTCATTAAAAATGCGAATTTGTTAAAATAGAGAATTTTATTTACCCTTCCAGATCTTCTTAGTTCTATCTGGGTCTGGATCTACACAGTGTGAATATATCCACTCCTAGTGAAGTATATGGATCTCCGCAATGTGAAGACGTTTCGACAGATTATATTTCACGAGAATCGTTTGACAGACAATTGCTCAAACCGATGGGCATCCAGTCCTGCATTTATAGATTTGTAAAATCCTACAGATGGAGAATCAAACCCGCATTCCCAGAAATGCTAATCACACACACTAACAACTACGCTAACCAGGGAGACTTTTATGTAATTAGTACACCAAATATTTATCGGTTGTCAAAAGATAAGATATTTGTTTTTCCTATAACAACCACAAACAAATTTCCTCTTAACTGGAATGAGACCTCCCGGATCTTTCTTCTACACATCCTCACGGTAACTAATTACCATGTCTGAACAACTTCGATTTTCATGCGGCTGAACCACGCGCTCGTAATGTGCGGATTGCGCCGTGTCTGAACTAGCCTTTACCTATACCGTATTAAAATTTCGGTTGCGAGTCTTAATACCTGTCAAGTGCGAAAACAACAACTGTATCCTAAATTCATCAAATGAGTAAATCTGCAAAGCTGGACCAGATTCTTTACATGCTGATGATAACTGTAGGGAATCTTAACCTGACCAGTTTTGAATTATCATAATGACCCTTCTTTACCAGCAATTAGAGGAGAACACATAAATACTTTTTAAAACTTTATTTTTTTTTCTTTTTAACACTTTTTGCTATTATTACAAATTAAAAAAACTCTTTTGATGTATTTTTGTAGAAATAGACGTTTTGAAATTTTATATGTTATCTTTCGTTTTTTTTGGTTATTTCTGTAATTTATTTTGTGTATGCAAAAA
>JAGVSQ010009325.1:0-13706 GCA_022683975.1 Rhyacophila evoluta | reverse complement strand
TTCGGCATCTTCAGGCTACATTATATGTGGGCAGTGAGCGAACATATAACATACAGAAAAATGTGCCAATGGTCCAATAGATTGTAAAAAATATAACTGTATTTTGCAAAGTGACTTAAGCCAAAAAATCGAGTTACATATTCCTGCAATTTTGTAGACGATATGGATCTTTTAGGGCGATGGTTTTGGTAAAGCCAATATACTATTTCGGACACCGAAATGCTGTACTTCATGATTAATAATCAAAATTATCTCAGTATACGATTATAAATATCTTTAAATAAATAATACAAATGGTTTATTTGTGGAAGAGACATAATTGCTAATGTTTAACATAGCTCAACCAAGCTTTGGAGATACCCAAAGAGTGTCAGTATCCTCTTTGTGATATTCAGATTCTGATAGAACATAGCAAATATTGCTATATTTTACAGTGAATATAACACGTTGAGAGATAGTGGCATGATCTTGAAGAAATACGAGAGGATCAACTAAATTTTTGGGAACTCGGTATATATAGTATTCCCGTAGAGCATCCATATTTTATAACACCAGATAAATATTATAGAGTTTTAAAGACCAGAATGGAATAAGAATGATTATTTTTTTATTTAATTTGGAAAAAAATATAATCGTTAAACGTTGATGCGATGTGTAATCATAATTTATAGATACTTAAATGATATACGTCAAAACTTGATGGTATAATTTAAAAGGATTGATTGATTGATGGACACGTCACCGAGGGCCAATTATTTAATCAAAGCAACCTATGATCAAAATAATATTCATGACACAGAACCGGCATTCAATCAATGTTCACCCGGTAGCTAGGCGAACCAGAGGCGGGCGGCGCCGCGTTTGCATACGTAGAAAACAGGTTATTCAGCAATAAAGTTGCCCTGAGCGACAGACCAGCGGTTCCCACGATTATTATGTTAATTTAACGTTTAATCAACGCTGGGGCCTGCTCTCCCGCTCTGGTGCTCGTGTAACGGAGCCACGAGGGTCAACCGGCTGTCACAGGCTCTATTAGACGAAGCACCCGCGCGGAAATTTCCAACTGGACCATTTCATCGCAGTTTTAAATGCGACAGATATACAATTTCTTCTGATCGTCTTTAATTACTTACATATATATCGACCGTAGAAGGAAAAGAAAAAGAACGTAACCCACAATTTTTCATAATAGATTTTATTCGATAATCATAATGTATACAAACTATATATAGATATATATATGGTAAAGACCAAATTTGTATTAAAATTTAGCTTTTAAGTTTGAAAAAAGTATGCCCTGTAAAACTTTGGACCAGGAAAAATGGCTTCTATCCAATCAATATTATTCTTTTATCTTAAATAACTTATTTAATTAATATCGTATTGAGTAAATAATACACACTTTGGCTCAGAATCTTTAAATAAATGTTTTTGTGCCGCCTATGAAATTTGTTCTGTGTGGGTTACGTTATGTTTCCTTTCCACAGACGATATGTATGCTACTAAAGTTAAGCTAAAACGAATCAATCAATGGCTCAATTAAGAATTTCTATCAGTATTACTATTATTGAAGTCTCATTGAAGAATACTAAATTTCAACTAAATTCTATATTTGTACATTAAATAATAAACCTGATGAAAACTGACTAATTGATCGATTTCTGCTGATAAAAGATTGATAATAAGATTAAGGGGAAACGAGTGGTGAAGCATAAAGATTTTTTTAAAATTAATGGAAAAAATAGGTGAGAAACTATGCTTAAAATGTTGTGGTGCAGAGCTGTCATTTCTGTATGACATTGACAAGCGAGTCGTCAGCTGTGAAAAGTTGAATATTTTTATACTTTTTGAATATAAAACTACATAGCTATATTAGGATCTAGAAAGCTATCGACAGCATAGCTATAGCTGTGCATTCTTGATAATGGCATAATGAATTGAATAGCTGTCAATGATCCATTTTCAAAATCTAGAATTAGACCTGCATTCTTCAAACTGTTTATGTCACACCATACAAGACGATGAGAAGACAAGGTGAGAATGGTTTAGTAAAATAAATTGTGCCTTGTTTGCTAGGGATGTCAAAATTGGGAATAAAACCAGCTGGAGAGAATAATTGATGGAAGTCAGAACCTACTCCGAGTCATTGCACTCATGATGGCGATTATGCCAATTAAACAAAACGCGTCAAGTTACTTGGTAATTTTCTGACGTTTATTAACACGCATGTATGTTTTAGATAAAACTCTAAATGGAATCCATTTTCTAGTAAGTAATCTTGATTTAATGTGGGTGTACTCATACTGGATCGATACTCGATGAGCACCAATATGACTATGATTATATCGACAGCGTCGAATCGAAATAGTGGACGACATATCAATCAATATGCTCCAATCTAGATTCATAATCCAAAATAATTTCATTCATAATGCATTCAACGCAGTGGCGTATTATGTTGGGGATAGTTATTTTATTTAATATAGTATTTATTGCGTCGAATTACAGAGTAGGAATGGTATTTATATCAAGCCAATGAATTTTAGTACTGCAGTTTTCCGATACATTTAAAACGTTTCATGTATCAAAAAACTACAACGAGACGTAGTTAAGTATTGTATAAAAAATTAAAACATAATAAACGTTCACGTCCTAATTAGGAAGTTATAACATCATAACGTTGTAAATCCGGAAGTGACTGCGTATTTAATCTATACCGGTGATGAGGATGCCGACATTGAAAGCCTCTGAAATGTAATGAAAGAATAAATTTTTAGTTTTCAAAAATATACGGCATAAAATGTCTCTTCTCGCCAAAAGCATTATGAATCACGGATATTCTAGTCTCTCTGATGCACGTTAATCAATGTCTTGTCAAGATGATCGTGAGACACTTTTGATAATTTGAATAGCGCTTCACATTCATCGGGACACAGTATACGCCAGAATAACGGGTGTGAATAAATAACAGGTGATGAAAACGAAAACAAGTCCCTCGACCCTCACTGTGGATTACCTTGGTACCCAATTTTTCAGGATTATATTATACGTGTTCATTCAGATTGTTCTATCCTTTGTTCATGTATTAATAACAAACAATATTATTTCTTCCATGTGGGTGTTGTTTTATGTCTTCGCGTTAAGAAAACTATTTATTTAATTAATCATTATCTTCGTTTACTTCAATTATACGTCAAATTTATGGGTATGAAGACCTGGTCTGATCTGAGGACATGGGTGGAGGGTAAATCACGACTACTCATCAGATGGATGTGAGATAGCGGACAATACATTATGCGTTTGAGTTAATATTGTGTTTAGTGAATTTTCCGAAGCATTTTTTAGATATATAGATAATAATTCAGATTGCGCTAAATTTTCCCAGATACGTCACTGAACGATACCGACTGATAGAGGCAAAACTTTCTTCTGGCCTCTGAGCAATCGCCTTAAGTGGATTATAACCTTCTAAATCAATTTTAATATGTCATAATTCGAGACTTCCGCACTGTGTACCCCGCGGCCACACTTTTAATATGAAACGTGAACGAGTGAGAGACCATAATAAGTAGACAAAGAATTAGGTACTCTTGTGACGGGAGAAAGGAGACGAGACGTTGACACTAGATTTTAAAAAAAACTTTTAAAAAATAAAGCCATATAACGTGTATGTTTTGCTACGAGTATGCATCCTATACATTGGGGATTTCATTTGCAAAATAAATATTTAAATTCTATAAAATAATTACACATATTAAATTAAGCGTCAAGCGAGAAGCACTCGTGTATCAGGAGAATATAAATTGTGTTGTTATAAAACAAACAAAAAACTTAACAAAATAGATCATTTAAATGATCGAATTTGGCCAAAATGTATGTGCCATACAGCCATATGAAGAAAATTAACATAGTGTTGTATTAAATTCATTTCAGATATTTGATGGAAAAGGGCTCTTTCTACTTGGCAAGCAAACTTGCTTTTTAAGCAACCACAGGACTAAAGCCTGCGAACTCCGTTAGAGAAGCTTGTAAACTGACAAATTCTAATACGACAAGCTTTTAGTATGATGTAGGAACACCGAGTACTAAAAAGAAATAAACTTTTCATTTTACGATAGCTTCACGTTATATTCAATCGCAACAAGGGGAAGAAGAAGAAATAGAATTAATCCTTGTAGCTGGACCACGATATAATATGGTTTTTATACATAATAACTATACTAAGTGTAATAAATGATTTCTTGAAGTTTTGTCAATCATATGAAGCTTCAGTTAAGTTAAGTTAGGTTAGGTTTTTTCTATTTCTAAATTTGAGACACATTATTTGATTAATATTTTTGACTGATGGTGCTTGATGGAAATCGATTTTAAATTCTAAATTATTTGTTTAAAATGTCTGCTCTTCAAGTGGAGCATATGAATCTACACGATGTAAAGATGTCCAATCTAGAAAATTGTGTATATGAATTTTCGCAACGTGAAAATCCGACGCCTTGACAGATGTTTTCAATGGAATTGGTTGTCATACAATTGCTTAACCTATTGGGCAACCAGTCCTACATGTCCGTATTTAAAAAAATCGTGCAGCTGTGGAAATTAAACTAGCTAACTCCGGCCCAAAAGCGCAGGCATCAACTTCTCAGCTAGCGGAGAGAATATATTGTACATAATGAATGATTTTTTAAAATTAGCAATAAGAGGCATATATGTCACAAACAGATATGAAATAAAAGAATTTGTGTAACGAGTATTATGCTGTATCAAAATAAACATTAAAATGTGCAGATTTGTATGAATATATACAAGATTTGAACGAAGATTTGAAGTAAACGATTTGCAATTGTGTTTTTTGCCAAATATTCAGTTGCGTAAAATATATAATATCGATTCAATCGGGAAAACTATGGCATAGTACTAGTTTCACAAGTTACGTTTCAATCAAAGTATGGGGTTACAAAACTCTTCAAAAAAAAAAACTCCGTTAGACAGGATACGTTTGTAACATTATATATACTTGAAAGATATAAAAAGGAGTCGTACTAAGCCAGGCTTGGTCAGTGGATGAAGAGAGAAAGATACGGGGTATAAAAAACGTATCCGCTGAATAATTTCTTGTCTTAATGCGTCGTATAAAAATCCATTTGTAACGGCCGATCGCAGAAATTTCACACAATCTTAAACGTTCGCGTGGGACACATATAGCGAACGTCTGGCCCGCGGGCCGGATATTCGTTATGCATAATATGGGACACGCAAATCCGACAGTAAAATACATATCCTCTTTAACGTTTTGACATATATTTATTTATGAATGGGATACACGCCCTATCTATTATGTTATATTATAAATCGATGGTGAGAAACTGACAACTTTCAACCAATATTTTTTGGGAACAGTGGACTAAGTGAGTTAAATTGTTCAAATTTTCCATCATAGGAACAAGGAGCATTATCATAATTGTGTGATCACTTTCATAGTGTTTCTTGCAACTATGAGTCAACAGATAGATATGAATTAAAAATTTGAACAAGTTAACATACGTACACAACTGTTTCCAAAAAATGGTTACGCGTAGACTGATTTTCACCATTTCAGCTCTAACGGATATGACCCATGAAAATCGCAATTGTATGAATGTTTATCTTAACAAATTATTTTTTCTGGAGACTGCATGTCAGATAATTTCGTAACCCACTCGGTCTGTTCTGTGTGCACGTGTTGATTTTTATTGTGCAACCACAAAACTTGTATTACTATGAATATTTAATACTATTTTAGTATTGTCGTTTGACGTGATATTTAAAAAATAAATATTATAGTTATGGCACAGTTTTAAAGCTGCTGCATTCATATCTGAGTTAGTAAGCGCACGAGTTTTGATATCGGAGATCGCAGATTTGAATCCTGCAGCTGAATACAATAAAATACAGCAACGGGTGTCCGCGAATTAAGCAATGGATTAACAACTGATCACTGTAAAATATAATCTGTCGATACAAGTATTTACACTGTAGGGAACCACGTGTTAAACATGCATGGCTAAAATATGTTGATTCAGTATATTTATCATATCGTTTATGTGCGTTATTTTGACAACACAAAATTGCGAAACGTGGGTTTCAATTGAACATTTAACTGATTTTTTTAAATGTAAAACATTATAATGACTGGTGATATCAAATGCCAGTTCGACCCACGCCATAACTCATTAATTAGCGGATACACGAAAGGTTTACCGCTACTGTCCTGAACAGTAGTACAAATAACATATCTAATAGTAGTCAATGGGAGACAAAAACAAGAATTGCTCAATACGATGTACGAACTTCCCGTCAATGAAGTAGACCGCAGTGGATGGCGTAAGACAAGAGATTCGAAACATTAAAAAATATAATATGTCGGACGAAATAATTATAATGCCACACATAGATAAGCAAATGCCATATCCGTATCGGTTAATAAACAAATAAGGCGATGCGAATAACTTATACCCAGGATATTAGACATTACACCCATGCATATTTAATTTATCATGTGCGGTGTAATATATTTTAGATATCTACTTTAACGTCATAGATAAAAATCTACTTAGATGTAATAGACGATAGATAAGTCGGTGTAAAAATAATGATGTAATTTACTTAGCATTCACTAACGACTATTTAGATTAACGGTACAATACTTCTTGGATATAAACCTGCCAAAAATTAATTTCAGGACTGTAACCAATGATTTTAGTTTTTACAGGAGATTTTTAGAACACGGATATATAATTCGAGTTGTTAATAAGGTAATTAATGTTTTCCTTAAAGCAACTATATATTAGAATAAAAAAATCTAATGATAAAAGATTGAGAGACGTGTCTATTTATTCAAGCCGACCGGCTTTCGGTGTCCTGGAAGGCCGCTAAATCTTATCTACAGAATGTATTCGTGCTATGGGATAAATGCGTGACCTGTGAGGACGCAATAAAACTAAAGGGCGACATGGATTATTGGAGGCAGCATATCGTGTTCAAATATTCCACTTAAGAATAGAAGAAGAACAATGATATGAAACTTAAAAAAAGAACTGAAAACTATTAAATTTGTAATATTCCATATTATGAATTTTGATTTTTTAACGATGAGTTACAATTAATAAAAACATATTAACCGCATATTGACTTTCGTATAAATAAATGTCAATAGATTACTTTAATTGATATAAGTTTATTAGAAATATTGAAGATTCATAAATTTATTCAGAAATTAATGATATCAATATCTTTTTTTGATTTTCCTGGAAATATTACTGGCTTATTTAAAAAAAATGACATTCAAGAAGAATATAAACATATTTTTACGTCGTATTTGCACATAGTCATGTACTCCATAGACTTCATTGTCATCTAAAGCGTAACAAACTTTACAGCATAAGCAATGTACTTAACACATATCAAGGAAAATACTAACTTGAAACGAATCTAAAATTATAATAAAAGTATCCAAAATTAATATTAAATCGATATTTTATCGTATAAGTCTCCTTAACGTGCGTCCTTCGGAGTAGGGGATTACAGATTCGAATCCCACAGTTGCAGGATGTTTTAACGACACATGACTGAATACGCAATTGATTGAGCGATACACTGTCGTAAGACAACATCGGCCATTGTTAAAATTAAAACATTTTTTTGACCATGTTGATTTTTTACATGAGTTAATGTATAATGGAGTTTTAATGTTTTAATTTTTTATTTTCACAGACAAAACGAAAAAAGATTTAAGAATGACATTGTTGTAATTCAAAGTTAGTGGATTATTCTTCTCTATATTTTGCTTAGTTCATTTAAAATAATAATTACGTTTTGGCTTTGTTCTATATACATTTTGTAAAGATATTTTATTGTTTTAGGGAAAACATTTAATTTAACTGCATTCATAACTCAAAACAACCATATTCAGACATAAGATAATGCAGTTCTGGGGGTAATATATATATTATAATAAATGTGTGATTGTGTAATACGTAGTGAAACTATTACGCTACTGTGATAAAACCCAATTGGTAACTCCTGAAGATATCGAGCTTTCGTTATTAAAAAGAAGGAAGCTCGTGAAAAAAGCTGTCGTCCCAGTGAGCCTCCGCCGATGGACATCCGGCGTTACGCCGAAGGGCATGCGGATGACGTATTAACATTACTATTATTATTAAAGTTGCCTGCCCACGACCTGGACACTCGCCTCGTAATCGATATTGAGAAGTTGACAGGATGCTGATCGCATAGCAATTAATGTAATACTGACACATCTTTAATTAATATTTTAACTGGAGTAAAATATATGAAAAACTTTAAGTGAAAACTGATTGCGTCGTTATTTATTTGTGTAATAAGAAAGCTGTTGGTAGAGCTTAATGAAAAAGCTTTCATTCGAGTATAATAAATATAATAGCGAATAAATAGAATATTGCATCGTTTCTCGTGTGGCCTGGTTATTTGTATTTGATATCTTCTCATCTGTAATCTACTAAAACTTTTACTGCTGGTTTAATAATAGACTATTGATAAAATAGAACAGATCTTAATGTTAATACAGTTTTTGTATATATTAATAAAAACGAATTTACTTTAAAGTGTTTCATCTACATATATATATATGTTAGGTTTAAACTAATATTTACGATACTTATAAAATCTACTAGTTTCGAGATATTTGTGGAAATATCGAGTCTGATAAATTCAAGTTTTGGGATACTTTATAATTTAAAGTCGGAATTACTACTAAGGAATTATTATTAAACGCTATACACATAATGACATGTAATATTTTTAATAGATTTTTAAAAACTAAGTTGGGACTTATAGTGGGAGTTATATACGTATGTACGTTTAGACTTGACGAAGTTTACTATGTGGACGAAACACGTATTATAAACTTTCTAAAAAATCTTAATGATTTACATGACATTACTCAAAAACATTACAGGAAAATATCATCAATTACTACATACGAAAAACAAGAGAATAATGTGTTGAAAAGCTAAATATATATATTAAAATAGACAGCCATAAAAAATGTACAGATAATATAAATATACCAAATTGACAGTTGTTTGCCCTGGTAGCTGATTGGTTAGTATGCGCCTTTCGAAGGCGGCGATTATAGGTTCGATTACCACAGCGGCTGGGTTATAACAAAATGCCAATATTTGGTGGATTATAAGTGGTGATCTTCATACTATTAATATCCTATATACTCCACTTTTGGAAAGGAAACGATGAAAAAAATATTTGAAAAAACTAACGACTAGCATTATTTTAACACTAAATTATCAATATGATCACACACGTGAAATGAAAGAGGATGCAGAAGAAACAAAACAATCCGGGCAGGGCTTAATAAGACAATGTGTTAATTTTAGTGGGCCACAAATATAATTAGTACTGTCATCTAAAACGTAACATCACTGGACCATAATAAAGCGGTCCGCTTATAGATGCGTCGGGACGCCGGAAATAACTGAGGGCGTCGTCATGCCAGGCAATATCACACGAGTCAGTTGTCAAGAGTCAGAACTAGCGTGTAGTTTTTGACATAATGACAAAATATATTGTCATCTTCTAATCATTAGGACGGTGAGAGAAATGTGTGCATCACTATATATTATGATATGATTGTTTTATATAATATACAAGTAGTATTTAAATTAATTTTGTCAACCTGAAGTCGACCCTAAAAAGTTTTAAATTACGAAATTAAAAAAAGTATGAAGCATTAAATTACGATTATTGGATTTTATTAAAGATAATTTTTCTCCCCGATAGCGTAGTTGGTAGCGTATGCACCTAGCAATCCGGGTAATGCGGGTTCGAATCCCCATCTGTCGGATTTAAAAAATCTGAAAACGCAGGACTGGATGCCCATTGAGTCGAGTAATTGTCTGACAAACAATTCTCGTGAAAATTAATCTGCCAAGACATCTTCACATTGCGGAGATCCATAAATACTTCTTTCGGAGTGGATATCTTCGCACTGTGGAGATCCATATTCTCCACGTTGGGAGCGAACATGGTATAAAAAAAAATTAAAATAGAAGAATAAAATAAAATAGAATAAATATACAAAATTTATCAATGACGGATGAATATGATATTCCTAAATACATGTGATATTACAAACTAAAAAGAAACAATACAAATATGGTGATATTCTCCGTACAGCCATGGAGGATTTTTTTATTCTCAAAGGTGGCATTACCGCAATGAATAATTAATATTGTGTGGTATAATATAAATGAAACTACCGGTATCCATTTGTACTATGTTTTTTTAGGGAAACACCCGTGATAATCGCATACGTTTCTATGGTAAAATAATAGATATATCACGTAATTAATAATAGTGTACAGAGTGATTAATCCTTTCACGGCGGCCGGCATAAAGTATCCTACGAACGAACCAATCTGTATTGGCGTGTTTTAAATAAAATGAGTGTAACTTAAATAACTTTATATGCCTTAAAAATAGAACAACGTCATAACTATGAATAGTAAACAACAAAATATATATATATTTTTTTATGAAATTGTGAAGTTTCCCTAAATTGGATATCCAAATCTCACAGCGTGAACGATTCTATGCATTTCCTTTACTAAAGGCTGGCCAACTATGTACATGTACGTATTCAATTTCCTTACTTCGATAACAATATTACCAAGCGCTGTCTCTTGTTCGATTTCTTGCTAGAAGATCAGCAAGAATTTCGTTCGTTTGTATGGAATAACTAATATTCAATTGAAACTTTCGTGTCATTTGTGTACACAAATTATCAATTTCAAATAATAATGAAGCATTCGCTAAACATATTTCACCGTACTAGGAGACATTTCATGATAAAATCGTTCTGCAGCGAAAGGGTTAGGCAAGTACTAATCTCAAATGACACACTAATGAAAATTTGCGAATCGTGTAGTTGGTTGAATAGATCTTAAACAATTATGTTCGCAGTAATTCGTAACAGCTTAGATAATTAAATGAGGTAGATTTAGACAAGTATACATATTTAGAGAACACGTAGTTGTTAATAGGTTTCAATAAATATAGCAGTCGACTAGAATGCATGATTGCCCGAATATAGTCACCAGAATTTACACCTCGAAGACCAACGCTTCGGTGCTGGAGATAGCATATTTAAATCCCGCAGCAGCATAACAGTTTTAAAGATGGACAGTTAGATACCTAAAGGACTGAGCAATTGGCTGACAAACAATTTTCGTATCAGCAAAAAAACATCAGCTATAACAAGACTTCACTTTATGTATATATCTATATCGACTGTGGAAACGAAAATGGACGTAAGCCACATATAACCAATATTGCAGGAGGCACAAAAAAGATTATTTATTTGATGATTTAGATTTATTTGATGAGAAACAACTTTGAAGTGGCTGAAGACTAAAACTGGTATTTTATTTACTCAATATGATATTAATTTAATAAGTTATTTAAGAAAAACTAATAAAATCGATTTGGTGGAAGCTCTTTTTCCAGGTCGCAAAATTCACAGATCATCCTTTTTCCAAACTTAAAAGCTTATTTTGGATATTAATTCTACATTTGCAGTTTACATCCATTTGACGAAACATGTATTAAATTGTACACATTCAGATTATCGAATAAAACCTGTTTTGAAAAATTGAGGGTTACGTCCTTTTTCCTTTCCACACTCGATATGCACCACTTTTGAAAAGAATGTGTTCAGTATTTTTAATTATTTTGCACACACAAAAAATAAGTTAATTATAGACGTGTATCAATCCAATCCACGATGTTTTTGGACCACGATGTATAATAGATATTAAATGTTAAAATTGTAGCAATAATGTACAGGGCACACTGTAATTATTCTTAGATATGTTCGTAATTTGCCACCAACGAAGTTATCGGAAATATATTAATAGTTTTTATTAAATATAACATCATAATTTGATGACGAAATTAGTTGCAAGTTGCGAAAAAACGTGGGCTAAACTTACCAATGATTGGGGAAGTTGTTACAAGTCACATTGGCAAAACCGCAACCGATAAGGTTAGTAATAAGTGTATTGTTTTCGGAAACATGCGTCGATAACAATAATATAATGAATTACAATTCAAATTAGATTAGATTACTATATTAGTGTCAAAAAACTAACCAGATTCATGACGGGGAGACGGATAGGTCACGTGAAGGATAGAAGGAAGTAATTCTCACTAAAAAAAACGCTGTAGAAAAATAGCAATGCGGTACACAAAAAATGGTTGAACGATTTATTTCTATACAGATGATCTGGACACGTTCGAGGAGCGTAACTCAAGACCACAAGTAATAGAAATGACTGTAAAATAAACGATCTGCGAAAATATATAACCCAAAGAAGAGAAAGAATAATTCACTAAGCGTAAAAAACATTTATGTACAATATGATATTAATTTACTACGATTGCTCGATCAATAATCAATATAATAATAATTATTATTGTAGAATTATTTTACTTCATTAAATGAGATGTTATAAAGTTAAATTAGGAGTTACCACATCATTGTCGATAGTATAATTATTTAGTTTATTTTTTATGTCTAGTATTGAGAACATAGTGTAGCTACGACGCTGGACATGGCTCTGCCACATATTGCAGATGCCTCAAGAGAATCTGAAACTGGCCTGCCCATTCTTCAACCCGACCGATTGTCGGCGTTCCGGAGGGCCGCTAAGTATTATCTATAGAATATATTCGGTGGAGTTACGGGATGCAGGTACGACCTGGGAGGACGCAAGATTACTGGCTGGTGACAGGGATTCTTGGATACGACACGTGGTGTCCACAAGTTCCACTTAGAGAGCGGATATAGAAGTTGAGAACATTATATAGTATAAATAGTATAAGACATTCGCGACACGACATACATTTTTATATTTATAATCGTGGATCTATTAAAACCTCCGAAGTGGCAATTTTGTCAAAGCGGTATTTTTGCATTCTCCGTTTTTAATATTACACAGCATAGTTTGGTAAAGCTTTCAACGTTCCTTATAGCACCTAAATTAATATATTTATAATTGAAATACAAAATCTCCAATGTATCATGTCTTTAATATGGCGCAGTTTTTTAACTCTCCTGTAAAATTTTAATTTTGTCACATCAGGTATTTTAACAGCTCGTGAAAATCATCGTGAATGTTATTTTTGAAGTATATTTCTCATCTCACAGAAGAATTTCTAGTAGGTTGGGCGATTCGCCGATAGCCAACTCTCATGAAAAATGTGTACAGGCACTTCTTTACTCTTTAAAATCCAAATAAAAGTGGACATCTTCACACTGTGTAGATCTTAAATGGTCCACTTTCAGAGAGCACACGATGAAAAAAAATACTTCATATAAACTATAGCCGAAAGGTTTGATTTTGATATTTAAATACAAAAGTGTCACACTGCATTATTAAAAAGCGTGAATAATAATATCCGACGAGTGGCGATACTATATAAAATATCAATATGATATCAGACTAAATAATTGTTTCTGATTGTTTGCGTAATACATTCACTAGTAGTCAAATAAGTTTTTTGCACAAGGTATAAAAAACAATTTCCTTTCAAATTTACTATAGATTTATTTATATATTATATTATAGATTTATCTTTATGTATTTTTCATAGCATTTAAAATAAATAAGATCACA
>JAGVSQ010009323.1:2849-13708 GCA_022683975.1 Rhyacophila evoluta | reverse complement strand
AACAACAGATGGGGATTCGAGCCCGCATTCCCCGGATTGCTAGGCGCGCACGCTATCAGCTACGCTAACCGGGGAGACTTCATTGAAATATAATGAATATAAATAGGGTCAAATAAAACCATACGCGGAAAATAAATTCTAAAAAATAATTATGCTTTACATATTACCAGTAAACACCAAACAATTTATTTTTATAAATACCTTGTAGTTTCAATATTATTTTCATCGCACACCACCGGACGACGGTGTTAATTCTTTATACTACAATTGAAATTTAAGGTAGAATAAGCACACAAATTAAGCTTGCTGGACTGTCATGGAGTAATAGTCACTTAAACGTCAATGCATTAAAAAAACTACCAAATCATTTACGACATTGTCGAATTTTGTCACCTTGCGGCATCGTCAAACAGTTTGCCAATACCTAATTGTCGTCGATGTAAAAATGTTCACAATACCTTGTTAATTAACATTATCAATTTGACAATGGGAAGCGCCGGAGAGAGGAAACTGTTTGTCTGTTAATTACTTGTTGTTTTTGACGGCGTCTTTGATAATTACTGTAAAAAGTAGCTATTTAATTATATAGATTCACCATCAACGTCATAAAGTATTATTAATATAGTCAAATGCAATGAACAATCAAAACTATGTTATACCTGTATATGAATTCTTTCACGCGTTCTCTTATTTTTTAAATTATATGCTACATCTTTCGCTGAAATGAGTTGGTAACCGTGCGCGTTTTGACGTGCAAAAACAATTTGAAAAAGTCAAAGATATTAAAATAGATTCACGATGCGATGAGCAATTGATTGATAATCAATTACTGTAAAAATTGTAAATATTCACATTCTGCGGATATTTTCTATGTTCTAAAAGAACATAAGACATAGTATTATATTGTAAGATTTATATTATAAAAATGTGTAAAATAGGATCAAAAAATTACCATTTAAACATCCATACAAAATATTTTCATATGGATTATAATTTAACGTTTTTATTAAAAATACTTTTAACTTTCAAGAAATGAATAATGTTTTGACATACCCAAATACATTGCATGACTTAAAGTGATAAACATGAATGTTGCTTATTAACAGAAGGAAGTTGAAATGTAATTGTAAAACTATTGCTTATGTAGTAGATACTTATTTCGTAATTACTTCGAATTACGATCGAGATATACTCAACAGTAAAGAGAGCAGTATGTGTTTTATTTTTCCATACATATAATCTATAATATAATAAGTAATAAGTACGATTAAGATATTCGCTTATCATTTTACGAATACAATATGCGAATGAACGATTGTTTTTCATAATGAAGATACTATGATTTCCGTCAAAAACTGAAAGCGTACGAGAAGTGCGAGCTTTTGAATGTTCGCGGGTATGTATAAGTATAATATACAGTTCATATGGTAATAATTCAAATGAAAGCACAAATTAGGCAAAGTTGAAAAATGAAACCGCAAAGCCGAATCCGTCCACAGCCAGTTATTACCGATATCATGTTAGCAAGTAGTAACCTCTCAGTACTTACTACTACAACACTTGTTGATAAACGTTTGTTCAAGTTTACCCTTTCTGTACCAGAAGAGTGATCAAAGCTTTTAATAACAATTAATATTGAGTGTTAAGTAGTATGATTTTGTTTGGAATTACCATATAATAAAATAAACTACAAAAGTACAATAGTGGACCTGCTGAGGATTCATTAAAAAATCTCGACGACCTGCACATTTTTCAGTACAACTGACTGGATTTCGGTGTATTAAAAGATCACTAAATCTTATAATATTGGAGCATATTCGGCAAAACTATACACTACTACAATAGAATGTATGCCATGGAACGATGTGAGAACATTTGAACACAGAATCTTTCAAATGCGCCAAGTGTTTGTTGTTCATACGTTCCACTTACGGAGCATACATTGTATACTATAATAATAATAGAAAATTTATTATTATTAGGACATAACATTATCCGTTATATATAATACTTGTGTGTTATTTAAAAGATTATGTTTCACGTGTATCGGTTATCAGATAAACTTTTAACTAAGCATTAATGTCCTATATTTGAACAAATTAAAACTAATACCATGCTTGTGCGGCTTCTGGACTTGAACTGGTGGATGCATAAGAATAATATATTTATGAAGCAATATAGCAAAAAAAACTTCCAAATTGTTTATTTTTATTATTCGTATGACAAAAATACATAACATTGATGTTAAAAAAAACTGTTTGAGGACTAATTTTTCTTCGTAAAAATATTTTTCATGTGTTGCTTGAAAGGGTTAATAATAATATGTACCTCTAGCAGTAGAATGTGATGAAGGCGGTAAGGCATCACCCTTTACCCCTCACTCCTCCGCCTTGAATAACAAATTAAATTTATGACAGGGGAATTATGAATGTTCCTTTTCTCTGTTTATAATAATTACTTTAAATATGCAGTTGTATTTGAGTACGTGGCTGTCTGTTTGAGACTCACTGAAAAACGCAATTCGCTATTTCATTATTAATTTCGCTTTGTCTTGTAGTTGTAAGTTCACTTTGTCAATTCATCTGACCTTTAAAATATTCTTTAAAACCTTCCTTGAAATATAACAATTATGTTAATTTGCATTTTAGTTTCACGTTACTTAACAAACTTGTTAAGCCAATGAATATAATTATATTTCAAGTTATTATTATAAATATATTATTCTTTCGATATCAATACACATTTTTAAAACTATAATTAAACGAATGTAACGTATATTACAAATAAAGTAAATAAACGACATTTACGTATATTATAATTACAAAGTAACCAGTATTTAATAAACGTCTTTAATAATATATATCTTGATAATACATCGTATAGCCGCTCAGTATTTTATTGCAAAATATGGGCATAATATTATAAATTTAATGATATATCGTTATACAATGATATACCGTTCTCTTGAGTTTTCAAAATTTTATCTTTTTTGACTCACATAGAAATAGTATATTAGCCGAGGAATCTAAATGCATGTACATACACATATTTATAATGATATTATTTAATATGCAAGTGTAATGTGATAAAGCACTATGTGGACAATAAATAGGCGTGAGCCGAAAGCTCAGACATTGAAAGTTATATCAAGGCAGTAACTTTCGCGTTGATTGCCTCTCGCGAGCTTTCAAATAAGACTCTCGACTCAAATGACCGCAGTTGCCTTGGTTATGAGCTCATCCACTTTTCATATGGATGCTAAAATTAAGAACCCCCGAATGGGGTTCATTATATTTCACCTACACACTGGTGTAGTTGAAAAAAAGTTACAGTATTGTATTTTTGATAAAACTTTTAGAATTACATTTAATTAAGTGAGATACTTTTTGCAGATTAATTACTTCTGCTAAATGTCTCAATTTAAACTAAAAGTGCTATTAAAAATATATTTTATTTAAAAACTATTATATTTCAATAAGATTCGAATTCGATGTCTCTCACAATTTCTACTTCGAATTTATTATTTTATTATTTGGACAGTAATTGCAGAAAAAATAAACAAATTACTAAATTGTTCGCATATATTATGACACATTTCATAAGCTTTCTTATATTAGTTTATAAAACAAAAAGTCCGATACAAATTTAAAAAAAAATCCATGTCATATTAAAAGTTATATAAAAAAACTACCTACTCCACTGGACTATATTTTGGGGATACTGGTTTACAGTTTGTGATTCGAGGTAGGTGCTTAAGCTCCCCGTTTGACTTTTCCTTGCAGGATTTATTCGCAATAACATCGTTTTTATGTCTTTGTCGCATTTGGTCGCGAAAACATTTAACATCGTGCCGACATTAACACCTAAATCTAAACCAAACAAACGGGTGTACTTTGTCTAATTTCGGAACGTTGCTCAAAGATACATTACAATCGAATCATTTTATTAACAGAAAATCATGTAATAAATATTTAATATTCATTTTATTTCAATGCAATTCTCATGTATAATACAAGAAATCCAATTAAATGCATGAAATATAAGCAACAGAATTCAAAACTACAATCCACGAAATCGAAATATTGTCAATAGCTTACTAGGGTACAATGCTGTCCCTAAATCGTAAAATGTATGTATTTTTATCACAAATAAATACTATGCATAGCTGATTGAATCTGTGGCTTTTACTGTAAGATAAAAAAAAAATATAGTTTATTGAACGAGCTTTTTTAATGTTTAGTATTTTTACGCATAATAGTGCTCATCCAATAAAATGAAATTGAAATAACTACCAATATAAATTAAATCAACTTATTTAATTATAAAACACCAGAAATAAATATTATTATTTTAGCGCTAAAAGCGTGATCTAAAGCTTCAATCTGATCTCACTGAGGGATTAATAAAAGTTTGGGGACGAATGCAAGACGGTTGCAATAAAATATTAAGTGCTAAGTAAATGTCATCTGAAATGAGTCGTTTCATCGTCGTAGAGCATTTCCGGTATTCACCCATCGCGCAGGCAAAGTTCATTTAGTTTGGTGAGGTGAAATGAAGTTTGTCAAGTATTAAACCTTATCCAACTAAGGCAATTAAGTTTACTGCCCCTTTCCCAGATTGCATTACGTCTTATTTCAGGAAAAATCGAATCCAATGATAAACAGAATAAATCGTATATTTATAAACAAAACGAAACACAATTAATGATTTCATATCACATATAAGGGCGGGTATTTTTTGTTTGTCTTTTAAATATCTGTAATATTGATTTTGTTATTAGTTAGTATGCTAAACGGTTGTTTTATCCAATTAAAATAGTGGCATAGTGGAATAAGTTCATTCTGGAAATACTCCCATCATATGGATATTTTTCAAAATATAATTTAATATTCAAACTATTATCTTGTAATATAACTATACGTACACGAGTATATTGATACTTAATTCCTTCAATATTAACTTTGTAGAACTCCATTAAATAAAAAATAGAAATATATTATGTATTATAAAATATATATTGAAAAATACTTGAAATATCGTTTGAGACTTAATACCGGATTAATTTTGATAGCTGTGTAATAAATGAAACACTTCTGATTGTTCTATCGCTGCATTGTAAATTAATGTTATACATATGCGATTCATCAAAAAAAGAATCTCAGAAGTATCATAAGTAATTAATACTATATTATAAAAACCTATAAATTCTTTACAGCAATATCTTGTGATCTGGTTAAAGATATTGTTAAAAATGTGTTATAAAATAATATGCTCTTAAACAGCACGGCCTGTATAGCCTGTCAAGTCAAATATACATTTGTCCAGTGAAGTGGAGTGGAAAGGTAACGTAAGAGCCCACACGAGAAGTCTGCATACGTTTTTATTTTCGGTTTGTATTCGATTGTGTTTGGAGCAAGTCAACTGTCAAAAATAAGAAACGAAATTGTTATTTAAAAAAACGATCCTTTTATAAATCACTTTCGATTATCATCAAGTTATATCGACAAAAAATGATACATATTCCCTACATGCATCTGCGCTTAGATTGAAAAAGCGCGGAAACAAATACTAGACATTTATTTTTCTGAAACCTTTGTGACTACTCGTTAGCGAAACTCATTAACGAAATAAGCTTTTTTACCCAAAACTTTAATGATTTTCACAAGAATAAAAATGCCCAATTACCGGATATACAGTATCTGCTATTTTAGGTAAAATCTATCTTTATGGTTTTAAATTACAATATTTCATACTTTAATATTCTAAAAAATCTTTAGGCTGAGTGGTACTTGGATTTTTATTTTTGATGCTTTGATTCATATACATATTTCGGCGTAACTAATATAAATAATATTATGTATAGAATATAAGTTCGCGGAATTATTCTAGGATTTGTTTGTATTTCTGGTAAAATAACTATCAACTTATCATACTACTGTTTTAAGATAAATTACATTATATTTATAATATGTTAATGCCGTTATCAAACTGATCATGCATATACACCCAAAAGATTCTAACAAGCCAAAAGTGAATCATATAAAAATATTTATAAGTTTTGAACAGTTTTAAGTTTAAAATGTTTAATTGAAATGTAAAAAACCGTTGAGTATTGAAAATAATGTAGTTACTTATTTTTATTATCCAAATTAAAAAGCACAATCGTCTTGAGGCATTATTCAAATATAAAATAGTTTTAAGTTTTACAATATTATTTCCAACTGTAACTAAGCATCAATGATAATAATAGGATGCAACATTATATTTATTTATTTCGAATGGCTGTTGACTGGCACGCTTTTCTAGCCTTATAATACATGCTTAAAGAAAAGAATTCTTTTATTTCTCTATCGAATTATATTTAAGAATGCTATTCAGAATTGTTAATAATGACAGTTATTCAAATCGTGGCCATGCAAAAGCCTATTTGAATTCCAAAATACCAACAATACTATTATCATAAAATGATATACACAATAAGCGCTTCGGGGTAAATAAAACGATTTAGGTATTCGTTTAAATTCGTAGTTTACACTCAGGGTTACAACAAATCAATAGTATAAAACAGTTCTTCCAATTGTTCCGTGAAAAAATAATAATTTAAATTTTTTGATGTTCTTAAATATTTTATTAAATTTAGATCATTACATACTGCGTCTCATACGAAAAAGAGATGAATTCAAATCTGCTTTTATTAATTTGTATAGCACAACTTATACTAAATTAAAGCAAAGGAATTAATATTTTCTTATCAAGAGTCAATATTCTATATTCTAGGAAAAAATGTGTTGCACAATAATATATATAGTATATCGTGTGATGGAGTTATCTTATAACAAAATATTCAGCTGTTTTAAAATAGTTAAAATACGAGTATAATCTAAGCATTCTTGTTTATGTAAATGTATGATTTAATTTCAATCCTAAAATATTTTTTCATAATTAATGATTAATATTACTCACAATGGTTGTTATTATAATATATATAAGATATTTCGTAATATATATATTTTGTGTCTGAAACGAAATAACTTACTCATATAAACACAAATTTTTAAGCCATCGTAAATGAAATCAATCATTTCTAGTGGAAAAAATATTCTATTATTATATATAGAAAGCGTCATCTAATTTTAAGAGATATACGAATTATTTTAGAAGTATGACATCATAAATCTTTGTTTCGTACTTTAATTGCAAGTCTTATTAAAGAAAACCGTCATAAGAAATATGCAAAATCTATTTATCGAATTGTGTATATATATCAACCCTGCATTGAAATTAATACATTGATACAGAAAATAAATACTACAGCTTATGTTCTGTGTGTGCGTGTATCAAATCCCAGCATTCCTATTTCCACCGAAATATTCAAGCGGCAGTTGAAGCCAAACGTTCGTCCTCGCGATGACACCAATATTGAAATTATCAAAATAACTGGCCCGAATGCTCGGCATACCGATGTTTCGTAAATTACAGTACCGGAATTATTAATACAAAAGGCAAAAGTTGTGGCGGGGTGAGATGGAAAATTGCCTTTTACCCCGTGGCTATTGTCCGCTCAATGACGTTTGATGACATAGCAGATGATAATATGTCATATTATTACATAATTCGTAATTCTGTCATAATTAGGTATTACAAATATTTCAAACGCTTATACGGACGAGATTATTTCCATTTAGATTGTCAATACATCGATGGTTCAGTTCAAATATAAAATATATGATGGGCGGATTTATGAGTACAAGCACAAATATACGATTTTCAAAAACAAATTTAAAAGTAAATTTTAAGTTTTAAAACGACAATGATTAAACTCTTCTCAATGATCATTTTTTTTAAATAATCTGTGATATCTATCGTTAGTACCGCTGAGGCGTTCATATATTAATTCGGAATGTTATTTTATATCAATTCAAAATTTACTAAAAATGTAGTTAGTTACACTCGCGGTCCGCCCATCCTAGATATATAGTATGCCCATTTGTTATCAATGTTAATTTATCACTGACGAAAAAAGCTTGTAAGCAAGCTTCATATCTTATTTTCCTAAATATAAAACTTGACACACAATATCTTGGTACTTAAACATTATAAAGAAAATTATTTGAGCAATTTGAAAAATTGTTTACAGTTTATTTATAATATCACTAATACTAATAATTGTATTCCATCCAATAATTATACTATATATCAATCGAGGAATGTAGATTTAAAATTTGTAGCTTAATATAATAATTTTTAAATGTGCGTAAAACATTAGTATATTGAACGGTTTGAATACGAACCATTCAGTATTTGTTAAATAGAACAAATAATGTTACTTGGATAATAAAGGTTTGTTTTAAATCCAAAAGGTTATATATTGATTGTTTTACTATTTAATCATATTCCATTTCATGCATTATAATTATGAGAAAAATGAAACGGACAGTCAAATTAACCGCAAGGATACTAGCTGTAGTCAAGAAATAATGTAAACAATTCAATACTAGAAAGGTAAATTAAATAAATTTACAATTTGAGTAATTAATTCAACGAACAAAATGTGATTCTGAATTCACTAACTAGGTAGTTAAAATGTCGATAGAATTAAAAATGTATGCAATTTTTATTTGAAAGCTCGAATTATTTATGAAAATATTCCATTCATCATGTGTTCTGACAGATTTAGTACTTTTGCATTTGAACAATAATCTATCATACATTTGAAAAGAAGATGGCGTATCCAAAAATCAAAAATATGCCCCGTCTAAGAGTAACGCCTCGAGTCATATAAAACCGATCGTTTCAAAACATAAATGGCCGTCCAAGTTCCAATAAACCCTTCATCAATCGTCTTTGATATAAGTAAACGGGCACGTTCTGAAAGAAGATACACTACAAACTATAAAATGATTCCTGTCGAGAATAAAAAAATAAATCTAATATGTACCACAGTATTTTTATGTAATAGTTTTAAATCATTAAAAAGGAACACCAAAATTTTAATTTATATTTGAAAGAGTTGGCTTATTTATGGACTGATTTTTGAATAAAATAGTTCACTATTTAGTTGTGAGCGATCGGAATTCTGTGAAGGAATGTACTCTATCACAAATAAATTGGTCAAATTAAATAAAAGAAAGAATAATACACTTAGAAATAATGCGGATGCTTTATGTGTTTCGCTCCTCAATCTCTCGATACAAAGGAGAACAATTTTGGATAATCATTTCAAATTGGAAGAAAGATGGCTAACATTAAACATTAACCGATCGAAAACATCTAACACAGTTTAATTGAAGTTGCAGTCAATCTACACAATTCATTTTAGTATAAAATCATATAATTTAGAGTCAATAAAGATTGTGTATATATATTTTTATTATATATGTAACATGTTCGCTCCTAGAGCGGAGCATATGGACCTACACAGTGTGAATATATATATATACACTCTGAAAGAGGAATATAGGGATCTCCGTATTGTGAAGACGTTTTGACAGATTGTTTTTCACGAGAATTGTTTGTCAGATAATTACTCAACCCAATGGGTATCCAGTCCTGTATTTTCGGATTTTAAAAATCTCACAGATAGGAATTCAAGCCCGCATTCACCGGATTGCTAGGCGCGCACGCTACCGGGGAGACATATAATAATGACAATATTTAGTCTAAATGTATATTTTTATTGAAATTTAAATATGAAAGACTAACAACTTGGATATTTGACTGACAACCAACTCTCATGGAAACCTTTTTATTCATAGTTTTTGTATTGTGTTAATTTTTTGGAGTGACCCGTCTTCATATTGTGGAGATTCATATGCTTCACTCTCGGACCAAACATTATAAAAAAGAAGTGAAATATGTCTAGAGAAAAATATTATGAAATTGTATATCCAGTAAAATAAGCGATTACAAAACTTTGGGTCACTTCTGATCTAGATTTAAATGTAATTTTAACTGAAATAACTTAGATATAGTCTACACGAATAATTAGCCTTATTCAAATAGTGACCGAGTTGGTTACACGCGTGTTTGTAAATCGATAGATACAGCAGATCAGAATCTTGTAGCTGCCTGAAAATGTAAGCCAAATATAGATATAGTGGTTTTCTGACAACTAATCCTCGTAAAAAATAACCAAGATAATTTTTTTTTTTTAAATCCGTATGTGAGTCTTCGGAGTGGTCATGGTAAGAGCGTGGGTGTTGGTGCTAGCAGATAATTCAATCGAATATTCAACGATACGTACATTTTTATTCGATAAAGTGACTGTAACATCGTGTGGGCCATCAAACATCAAAATATAAGTATCCATCCACCTTATATAACAAAAAATTTCCTGTCATTCCTTCCACGTCACGTTCCAACTATCAATTTTAAATTAGCCAAATTGCTATGATTTCGATCATCTCTCAAACGGTCCGAACATTATATTTTTGTGCCCGAAAGGAATCCTGTCTAACATAAGTATAAAACAGTAGGTTTAAATACGTGAGCATTCCATGTTTTGTTATTATAAGCTTTATATGAATTGCTTCTTAAAGACTTCTTCTTGCAAGTGTGTGATCACTGTTTATTTAAATGTGATTTGATCATTAATCTATATCAGAATCGTGTTGATAAACTTATAAATATTTAATATTATGTACTACCATAAGATTAAATAAATAACGGCTGGCTAATCTAAATTCAAAATGATAAATAGAATATTCTGGAGTATGGGAGGATGAAAATAAAATAGGCACTATTACAAAATGCCTTCAAGTAAGACTAACATTTGACTAAATACATATATGGCGATTACCGCAAATAAAAAAATACATGTTAAAATAATGATATAAACATCTGTGATGACAGTTTTTTTA
>JAGVSQ010009322.1:0-13708 GCA_022683975.1 Rhyacophila evoluta | reverse complement strand
TTAAAACTGGTAAACTTCCATATGTGAGATCACTGTTAGCGACCCGGGTTTGTATGTTATGTGTTCGCTTACCGCCCACATGTAATGTAGCCTGAAGATGTCAACTGTAACATAATTAATCACAGGTAAAAATTGATTTGTTATAGAAAATTGATGATAGGATGTTAATTTAATAAAATAAATAAAGGTGATTAATTACAATATTCTAAGAAACTGTTCCACTTAAACTCAACACCGTGTATATTGAAAATAAACAATATAATAGGAATCATATTCTACGTAAAATTTTAATATATTCTAAAATTTTTCCTTAAACGGAATTCAAATATTTATGTATTTTAATGTCTCTTTACTTTACGTGTTAAATAACGTTAAAATTTTATTAAGATGTGTGCTAAAAATTTTTAAAAAAATATACCGTTACGACTTCCTTCTTTAGAAAGAATTTAATATGTTAGTCACGGTAAGCCAAGGTCTATTTTACAATAAACAAGTGAAAGAAGTTAATTATAATGGTTAATAAGCAAAAAAAATATTTTATCTGTATGTGTGCAAGGAAGTTTATGTTATTAAAGCGAGGATAAAAGATGCAATATGCAAAAAATGCACCAGTCATGTAATTAAATTTTATTTCATTCTGAAGATAATGATGTGTATATTTTTTCATACCATAACTACTCAAATTTTCTTTTGTATAAATTATATAGATATTAAAGCCATCAATACTATTGACATTGAAATGTTTTATTATGATGTAAATACTGATTGCCTCATCACAGTATAAATAGTCTCTCGAATTTTAGTCATCATAATTAGTTCTGATATTGTTCAACCCATTGGGTATTCAAACCTGCATCTTTAGATTTTTTTGAATCCGACAGCTGTGATATTGATTATATTTTATTTGATACATGCACAAAAAATAATACTTCATCTAAGCTGTTACATAGCTACATAGCTTGATCTATAAATATTTTCAGCAATTTATACTGTAATTTCCTTTAGTGTCATTCTTAGAGTCCAATCCAGCAGGATTTGAAATCGAGAAAAAAAACTATGTGCACACTCGTAAATTACTCAAACGTTGGAATATTGTTATGAAAAATGAAAAGGTGTGATAGCAAATGATTAAAAAATTAAAGAAAAAGGTATTTTTATTCGAAATTTTAATGTGTGACACCAATATGGAACCACTAATTAATTATAAACTATATAATCGCTTTGTCCTTCGACGAATAGTGAATTTCCTTCGGTGTTGAAAGTTGTGGCTTAGAATCTCAGAGCTGAGCATTTTTTATGGATATAAAACGACCGGATACCTAACGAGCCGAACGGTTGGCTACCAAAATATTTTCGCAAAAACTATTCGATAAATCTTTACTTTGTGGAGATCCATACGCTTCGTATGCAGACATTGAAAAAAATTACGTTGGCGGAACTGCAATATAATTTCAATATTTAGTTCAGTGTTGCGAAACAGTTATATGAATGCCATCAAATTGCATTCAATCGCATACATGTTAAATCAGTTTTTTATGGCAAGTACCATAACATCTACCCACTCTGAAACATCGAGGGGGGCGTACGAAACGAAAGCGAGAGTGGCCTCCGACGCATTGGTAAACAGATTTCCGAGTAGTGTCTTCTTATGTCATTCGGTTAGTCAGTTGATATCATTACTGAAATGTATGTCAGCTGCATGCAATATCGTGGTCATAAAAATCATCAAAAGCATACATTGATGGATTTTATTTTGTAGTACACAGACGTGTTCATTCGTTCAGATAAATCATTCATGCGAGATAACGTATAATACTTATCGAATTAGTATTCAAGAGGTTAGCATGCTTTGGATTCGGAGATTGCGGCTTCGAAGCATATAACTGTAGTATATTTAATAATCTAAAGATGCAGTACTAGATATTTAATGTATTATGTCTGACAACCAATTATCGTGAAAATAATGTGTCAAAAATAGTCTTGACAATACGTAAAGCATTCTGGAGTGATCATCTTTTACTGATTCATATGCTCCATGGTGCGGACATAGTATACACATAAAAGAAAATAGTGAATAATCCCTTATTTAATGACGGTTTTCAATGTACTTTATTAATATTTGATTCCACAGTGCAAATAGCCCATGCATTTTATGGCTGTGTCAAAAAATATTGTCAAATAAATTTTTCGTAATCAAACTTTTTCTTACATAGTATTCCCACGAAGAGAAATATAAAATGTGTTCTTAGATTTGAAAGATTTTGCAGCTTTGGAACTAAAATATATCGTCGCCAATATTGCAAGAACACGTAACTTGATTTTTTGGTTTAACTCACTTTGTAATGTAAAGGTTTATTTTTTGCAATTTCATGAATTATTTAAACATTTTTGCGTTAATACATAAGTTTATTAGACTTGCTTAAATTATCCATTAATGCAAAAATGTTCCAATAATAGAAGAAATAGCATAAAATAAAGCTTTACTATATAAAGTGACTTAAATCAAAAAATTATGCAATATTAGCGACGATATAACATCCGAACCATTACTTTACCAAACAATAAGCTGAAAAACATTACGAATTGAGGTTTAAACTAGAACAGATTACTACATTTTCAGAGATCTTATGATTCAAACAAAATTTTATTTTCAATCATATTATGATACAGAATAGGGTGTTCCTTGTGTTCGAACTGTGGCACAAACACTAACAAAGGATCCGATCCTGCGTTATAACTCCACGTGTAATAAAGGCAGAGAGAATGTGTGTCAAACAAATGCAATGGCGTCACTCGGCATAGTCATCCAGTTAAAGGCGGATTATATTAAAACACTAAATTGAACAACATCATTAAAAATATATAGCGAGCAACTGTTTCATAGTGTATTATATTTTAATAAAGAGTTTGAAAAGAGAAAAGAGTCGGTCTGCAATAAGAATTTGTTATTGCCAATTTATCCAAAAACCAATTACCGAATATATTATAAGTGGTATACGTTTCTTACTTGTAACAATGCAAAGGCAGTCGCAGTGGCGAATAGTTTCATGAAATCTTACCTGAAACGCAAAGAAAAAATAAATTATTACTATGTATTAAAGGAGAATAATGAACATTATATATTCTAATAGTATACAACTCGTTTATGCCATCCTACAAGGTATATGAAAATTGATTATAAGCTCAAGATTTTTGAAAATTATCAAATATTTGTTTTTCCAGACAATCTAAATTCTACATGTAGATGACATATACGAATAAGCAATACAACAATATAGTATTTTCGATTTGATTTTTTCTATCTGTACAATATGATAGGTTGTTATTGTTGAAGATCTACTCGTATTATGCAATTGTTACAATACTTTCTGGGTACCCTATCTTTCCATGGGGGCAACTACGCTCACAACCATATTAATTCAACGTGTTATGTCGAAAGCTTTCGGGCACTCAATTTTTATTTATTACAGGGACGGCGCGATTGCGACGAGTTGCCGTCTTGTTCACACTGCTAAACCACGTGTACGAGCTGTAATTTACCATTTTAGTTAAATTTTGTCCAGTGAATGGAGGTAATCCTCATTTTTACTTTCATATTTGCATAACATGAATGTGTGCAGTAGGTCACACAATGCGGCCAAAATGTTACTTTTAGCAATGTTTTTACTCGTGGAAAAATATCCTAATCTCACAGAAAAATACTAAAAACGTGCACAACAGGAAATGTTAAGCACACAGACATACACACGAGCATGTATATTAATGTATACTACAAAACATTCCTTGGGCACTCGATTTCGATAATGTTAAGCTTATGAGTAAAAAAGCAATATATTTTTAATAATTTGATAAATAACTTCATTATTAGCATATGTAGCTATAATATAAATATCGACTATAGAAAGGAAAAATAACATAATTCTCAGTTTCGATGATCATAATAAATTCAATATAATACACGTTCTACAAAAAAGATGTTGCCTGCAAATGCCGAATTAGTATCTGAATTTAGTTTTTCAGTTGGAAAAAGGAAGTATATGTGAAATTCATGAAAAAAGACTTCTATTAAATCGATATTGTTGGTTTTTCTTAAATAGCTTCTTAAACTAATATGAGAGTGGGTGAATACAACACCAGTTTTAATCTCCACCCACTTCAAGGTTGTGTATATTTAATATTTTGATGTTGGCACAAAATTATTGAATATACGTTTTTGTGCCTCCTGTCAAATTTGTTCTGTGTGGCTTAAGTCTTTTTTCTTTTCTACCGTCGATACGGAGATGATTTTACCTACTTATTACAAAATAAATTTTCTGACAGGTTAAAAAAGCGTATCAATTCTATTGTTCCATACATTTATTTATCCACCTAAAGTATAGGGTAGATATAATCATTTATTGCAGCCAGGCCAGTGAGAGAGCTAGAGATTATAACTGGAAATGAATTTTATAAACATGCGTCAATATTGCATGTTTCATGGCATCAACAACACATCCAGAGTTTGTTATTCTCTTACGCATCATCCATCAACCAACCTGATATCAATATGTCGCGTGAATCACGATGCCGCTAATAAACATGTAAGCATTAAGCAGTAAATTCTCGACATTATATTGTATGAAATGAGTTCACGGTATTGACTTGTGCCTGTTACCAACGATCTCGTTCTCATTGTAAAAATCAAACTTAGTCCTGATTTCATCAATACAGGCCGCCCATGTTCACCGATCGCTTCACTTCGAAAAGGATATGTTGCAATGACAGTTGTCTAAGAGCAATTTATAGTCTACTAGCCATAGTCTGACACATTGTCATAGAATCAAAATTTAAAATATGGACAGCAACAATTGTCGCAGGTGTAGATATAAAGTGTAAGTATGTTGAAAGAAACCACAGCTCAACCCGGGATATAGTATAGTGCGATGATAATTCGAAAGTATATTATTGTTACAATATGACAATATTAGATAAAAAATATACTGAAACTAATACTGTAATCAGTTTTCTCGATAAAGAGTGCAGTCACTGATTACTACAAGAGTGAAAGCACGACAGTAGATCTTGTTGAATTCGTGTGGCGGATGCTTGAGAATTTCAACCTGATTTGCCTATTCTGGAAGGAAACTGGATTCTGATTCCTTAAAATGTCTCTACATAGTATTAAATTCTAATCGCTATGGAAAGAGACTCATGGGAACGCCTTGTGATATTTATAAGATGGGAAGAACTGTGTATATAGAATAATATATATGTATGTAGGTCCCAGTATAATGAATTAAAAGTATTTTAAAACCTCGATAGATACTGTTCCACAAAATAATGAGAGATGGTGGTCAAAGAATGATTAAACTTTATCGTTACGAAGTTTTTATTGCATACGCGAATGTAAAGATATCAAAAGTTATATATACTTATATGTGCGTATGTGTATTTTTATTTTAAAAAACTGCATAACTGCAAAGGTTCAGTGCACATATAAGTATGGTGATCAAAATCGCAAGTGTGGCCTCACTTACTCAATGAGATGGTGAAGAATATCGCAAGGGGAGAGGTAAAAAGGGAGTGATGGTATTTCGGGCCGAGTCAAAGAGGTCCTTCCGGGAATAGGTGCCGGTGGAGTGACCGCTGTACCGGCCATTGTCCACTCTGCAGCTTCCCACGCGCCACCGCCAGATAACCACGTCTCGCCATGATTTTGTAACATGAGAGATGAGTGATGGCCATTAGAATGTCCAAAATACAAATGGCATTGAGAGATTCAATAGCTCTCACAATTCAAATTCAGATAAACGATTTTCAATCATGTGTTTTCCGAATGTTGACCATTTGGATCTCTATAATGTAAAGACAGAAACTGATTTGAAAGATTTCCTGAAAATTGTTTTATCTGAAATGCTTAACCCATCGGGTATCCAGTCCAGTCCTACACTTTGAATTCAAACATAAACTGTGGAATTCGAAATTTCAATCTCTGGTGCTGAAGTATTTACTATCTCGGCTGTCAAAATGACTAGATACATAATAATATAAGTAATGATAAGAAAAATACCTTTAGGACTAAGGAAACTTATCGATATCTAGTTGAATTATTACTCTGTTGTGACTATAACATTTAATAACCGATTTGGTAGATAGTGATTTAATCAATCGAGGCTTTCCTCTCCTTTCAACTGGTGGAATTCTGGCATCCTGAAGGACCAGCGAGCACCATCCACAGAATATACTTGGAGAAACCAATGGGTGCTGGCATGACCTGGGAGGATGGAAGATAGCTGGCGGGTGACTGAGATTTTTGGAAGCGGTATGTGGTAGCCATATCTATGTACGGGCGGATATGACGAAATAAGAAGAGAAGACGAATTACTAAACATGTTTACACTAAACTTGGTACTATAGATACAAAGCACTGTCTTTTTTAGCTTACTTGTTTTGAAGAATTTTGTCTTAATATTGTTACGTTTATTGGCAGGATCATAAGAAAAAATAGATGTGAAGAATACGGGTATAGAAAACAAAAACACTTTGAATAAAAAACCAGTTACGTTTTTTCACACTGAAAATAACAATATAATGCTTATGTTATGTGTTAAGAAGTACCTGTTGATTCAATTTGTATTGATGATAATACAACTTTCCTACACGAGATCGCATTAAATTACAATGTAACAAAGGCAGCGGTATCTTTTTTGAGAGGGAGGGGCTAACAATGGTCGGTGATAAATCTTTAAACGTATAATTATATCATTTCTTGGTGGTCCTGAGTATCTGGAACAATATCGAAATGAAGATCTCAATGAATCGAGCATTACTCCGTATCAATAAAATAATCTCGTGCGCCATTGTAGTCGAGAAATAATTGATTTCAGATTAACACCTTAACAGTCAATTGTTTAGTGGTGGTTTTCTTTAAACGCTTTCTAGAATCAAGATGTACTAATTATATATATTACAAAAGATTCATTCATACAAAATTATATCTTCAGTCTTTTAGTCTAAAGTCTAGACTCTACAACAAAGTTTCTCAATCTTATTTGTATTATAATTATTTATTTTTATTCGTTCGGATAAAGTGAGTAAATTTTTAATTAAACATATACTATAATAGGATAATAAAAGTATGTGGAATATTCATCGTCAATCATCTAAAATCTAAATCGTTTATCATCTAAATTTAAATATTACGTAAATTCGTGCAGTCCAAAGAACGTTAAGTACCACGTGTATTTAAAGATATGTTTATCGGATTACATTACGTGTCTGATACAGGTAGTTGGGTAGTCTATTTGTTTTTTTTTAATCCGGTGCAACTATTTCCTAAATTATTCAGGCAATCTTCCAGTCCTCATCGGTGTTCGCATGATAATTATAATCTATAATGTCTTGTTCAGACTACACATTGAATATAGGATCTTTACCGAGGTATAATTCGTAAATGTTTTGTATATATTTTGCTTTTTGAGGATTTGTCGTAGTCCTACTATGTTTCACTAAAAACAGCAAAAAAATGTTTTGTATTAGGTAGAGTTCAACTTTATTTCCTAATATACGATATATTCAGGTTCTAATTCTATTGACTGTAAGACGCTACAAAATAATTGTTATTTCACCAATAACGCAATTAATTATTATCGTGACATTAAAGTTGTTTGTTGTTTTACTTTAATATTCATGATTATTCTAGTAAGATTTCAATGCGGTTAGCTGTCGGTGATGAAATGCTTGCGGTGAATATTCTGAGATCAATCTGGCATCATTGATGAAAAAAAATAATGAATTATAGCTGCATTTAGTCATATGCTTATGTAAAAAAAAAAATAAACGAGCTGTACCGATGTAATATGTTCAGAATTATTTGAAAACAACATCAATTTAATTTGTTTATAACAATACGCAAATAATTTTTTGCTTAAAATCTTCTCATATACATTAATAATAATACATCAAATGCATTTTTTGTATGCAATAACTAAGATGAACAAAATTCAAGGCAGATGATGTTTGTTATGATAAATAGTCGTAAAAAAACATTCGTAAATAAATGATTGCATTTTTTAGAAACTTTTTATTTACACACGAATAAAGACCATGATAATAAAAATGTTGATAAATACATAGGTTTTTTTGGGCTTGGCGCCAATATTAAATGAATAATTTATCTTTTTATTTTATCATAGTGCAAGTATTATTTATTTATTATTTTTCATATATTTTTTTTTTGAATCATGTAACACGATTTGGGATGTACGGTCACAGTCGATATCGACTTATTTCTTGAAACGATTTAATAAGTTTTGATTATTTAGTATTCTGTTCATGACAGATCAAAACATCTCACTGAAGATATTCAGTGCAATATCGTGAAATTAAGACATTCAGGATGAGATCTTTTTGAGCATTTTTGATCCATGTTAACGTACTTGCTTTAATATAAATATATTCAAATTAAAGACAAAAATTATAAATACTCTTAAATATCTACAATAGTTAATTATTTCTTTTCATTTTCAGTTTGAAATTAGCAGATGGTTAATGAACTTAAAGTTATACTTGACTCAAAAAATACAATTCAAATTTAAGTACCCATAAAAGCGGCATTTATCAATCAGTAATTTTAAAACGAGAAAAAATGCTACCAATTAAATCAAGAGTGTATGATTTGAAAACGGTAAGTCACTATAACCGAGTCGGAGCATGGACCTCCGGAGTGTGGAGATATTTTAATGGATATTTTACGAGATTTAGTTGTTGCCCTAGCTCTTTGGAACTGTCCATGACTGCGGTGTGCTCGGTGTGTCAGATTGGTTAACAGTGGTTTACCTTTTAACTATTCATGGAAGTCAAAAGTTATCTCAGATTAACATGCTTTTGATGATGATGATTTATAATTCTAAATACATTAAACTTTATCAAACAATTTTGAAAGGTTCAGATAAACATTTTGGTGGTTATTGATTTCGTTATGACGGAAATTGATAAGTTCGCTATGTATGATTGTCTCTCAAAGATAGTAATGGATGGTAAATAAAGAGAATGAAAAAAACGTCGCATTTTTTAAAATAACGCCCGAAGAGCATGGTTGCATAAAAATGAAGTTAATTGGTCATGTGAAGAAACGAACGAAAATCGGTTGTCAGGAAATAGCTCATTCCAATGGGCATCCAATCCTACATTTTTCGATTTTTTTAAATACAGCAGAAGCTCGCAAAGTAACATCTCGGCTATCAGAAGACATACTTCTATGAACGTATTTGTATTAAAAATGGTATCGTTGACAAAGAAAAATAAAAAAGAATGAGAGCTGATAATAATAAAAGTCCCATTATTATAATATAACATAAGTATCTTTGGTAATCGCTGGTTTGGTTCAGTAGAAGTATCAGGAAAGTAAAAATAGGCGATGAAAAAAATAATTCTATTAAATTTACAGCTATAGAGGAAATGCTAAATATTTTTATTTAGTTCCAGCTTTAACTACATATATATATATTTTTTTACTTTACATAGATTTTTCTGCATCAATAAAATTTACCGAAATTTTACTACGAGAATTTTGTTTAAATTTTGAGTCTCTTGCTTGTAAGGTGATTATAAATGAGGCTTTAAAAATATATTTTTTTGAGCAATAAATTACGAAGAATTATTCAGTTAGAAAAAAATATTCTACACAACGGTGGAAATTCAAATAGGCAAGTACTCACAATAATTTATGAACTTCTTATACAGTCAACTAGTCATGAGTTATTGCCGAGCGGAATATTTTATGTATGTACCAGGCATATTAACTTGAACATGTTTTACTGTCATTCTAATGGAAAACGGAAATATTATATGAATAAAAAAATCACTTACGAGGAACCGAATTTTCCAAAAAAAAAATTAAATAAAAAATCACATACGCAATCATATTGAATATAAATGCTGATATAAATTAAATACACAGTTTAAGAAATAGCTTTTCTCTTATACATATATTTTTTAGTATTTTTCCTCCGAAGCATGTGAGGCAAAGAGATCTTTACTGTTTATCTTGACAGATCGTTTCTTATGAAGAGTAGTTGTCAGCAAATGGTTTAAATTACTGGATATCCATGCTTAGATATAAATACTCATTAGAAACTTGATTTCTTTTATTTAACTACGTAATTCCAGTGCAGTGTTTTCACCGGCTTCTAATTTTGATTATGCTACAATTATTTACTTCAGGTAATCTTTGTATAACACGGATATTTAGTTCATGTAGAAACCCCGTGGTATATAAATCACTTTAATGCGAGACTCACATCAATTAAGAAAAATCGTTTTATTTTATTTATATTATACAACACGAAATACACGTGCCTATCTTTTTGTCACAAGAAAAGCTACCAAGCAGTGAAAATAGGCGACATAAAATTTTAACATTTCACTTTGGCTGCTATTTCTAGGTTAACTGTGCTACTTTTAACTTTAACATCTTCACCGATGATCAACAAGAGACTAAACAAATTCTATAAAGCATTGAGTGTTGAAGTATGTTGAGTATTAAAATAAATTTACAATAACAGGATAAAAATAAATAAAAAATAATGATTTTAAATATTTTCTAGGCAAGGCTGGGTAATAAAACTAACTAGTATTATATAAACAACAGGTAAAAATCACAGAGAAAAATGAATATCATTGCGTGATATGTACAAATGTTTCGGAAAAAAGGCATCTTTTCCTTATTTCAACCACTCCGCATTATCGTTTTCAAAATGATAACTTACTGACAATTTAACTATGCTGGCACAGGTTATGATAGGTTACAGATTAAGATAGAGATAACAGACTGATGCGTTTAAAGCCGAAAGACCTTTGTATAAAAATCAGTTTTCCGTATCCATTTAAAATAAAAAAAAAACAAACGGTATCATATAGCACCAGTGAAGTTCCAATAAAAGAATTGAGTTTTCTTTTCACTATTGAAACATGCAAACAAAAACAACCAATTGTCTAAAATTACAAAATCACTATACAATTTTCCAATACCATAGCATATATATTTACTTCTTCCCCGGCATCATTCTATATTATTCTACTGCAAGTATTATAGAAACTTCTTTTCCTTTTAATTAAATCTATGGCTGTATCTTGGCTGTCAAATTCTTCTGACTCTGAGTATTTTCGGATGCTTAGAGTTTCACTTGCTATTTATTATCCGATACTTTGTCTATTATATCCCATAAGTCCGTTCTATCAAGTTCGATTGTATCGAGGTTTTATTGAATGTATTTTTCAAAATATATGTTGTAAATAGCTTAAAATCTAAATTTTCCACGAATACGTCATGTTGCTGAATTAAGCCGTGCAACAAAAAGAACAATCGCCTATTTTAACCATATTCTTACACGAATTATTTGTTCCAACACGGTCCCCAGTAATACACAATTTTGTGGCATATTTTCAATTTCGCGCGTTATTGCGTCCTGCTGTTCAATAAAGGGCATCGAATTGCATATGGTGCAGGACATAGGCATAGTTACCGTCACTTGTGGCCGATGAAGCCTTTTGCAGGGGCAGGGGGGGCATCGTAATTTTCGTAAAAAACTCTACATATGTTTACAGGATCGTCACCGTTCTCATTCGTACCAAAGCTAATGCGACTACTTAAAAAAAGTAAACAATTTTCAGTTGACAGCCAAAGGGCGAATGCATGAACTGGATACCACAATCTGTTTTTAGATTTTATGTTACCGGTTTTTATTACCTTATTTACACGATTGTCTATACAAAAATGTAATTATGTTTACACGGTTTTAGGTGGAACATATCTAGCCTGTAAAAAAGAGTTTTGAATCTCTAATCATGCGACACTGTGTTTTATTCTGTACGGTCTTTTTTTTAAACAGTATCCTGATTTCATTCATGGATGTCAATATATTTATATTACAACAATGCCGTGAGTAATAAGGAAACTGACCAATTGGGCATTCATTAAATATTAATACCTACATACATACTCGGAACTTTTGTGAAATGAGTTTGACAGTCACCCGTTATATTCCTTTTGAATTGTGCCAGACAAATCGTTTCCGCTTAATATAGTCTCAGACTATATCAGTATTACAAGGGACAATACTATCCACTTTATGTGAATTACAGCATCACTTATACATTATTCAGTTTAAGGCGGTATGTTGATTTATTAAACCAGTAATTTAAGGTTATAAGTAAATAATCCTTTTTAGAAAATAAATTTTCTTTAATTACGTAAGGTAGTTCATTAAAATGCCATTCACATAGTTAGACCAAATTTGTACTGTAAATAATCGTAAGCACGTAATAGTACAAAAATGCATTCTAACTAGGGCACCAGAGCTTCAATAAAAAATGCCGCGTTGATAATGTGAAATATTAAAAAAAATACTGCACTCCTGTATAGTACACGAATCAAAATATAAGCCACATCCAATAATTTTCGACTGTTTATTTATAATAGAATAACGTATTATTATAATACGTAATAATACGTCACCTGAGGTGAAGATGAAAGTAAACAGTAGAGGTGATGCCAAAGACAATATAATAATCGCTAAAGTTAACGATGATGTCATATAAAAAGCGACTGGGAAGACAACAGTACAATAATATGCAGGAAACATGAATCAAGTAATATGCCTTGATAAAATTCAATATATTAATGGAGGCATCTGTCTATTATGTTATCTGATGTGAGCTTACGATGTGTTGAATGGAGATACACAAAACGTTGAGTGATTTTTTCAATCAATTAATAAAATCATGTTATAAGTCATATGAAACATTTTTTTTTCAAAACAAAATTGGCAATGGAAATTAAATATTTTTTACTTACTAAAAACAATCAAACGTCTGCCGATATTATTACATTTCATACATACCAGTATTTCAACATAAAAATATAACAATTTCATGTCATTTAATAGCACATAGATTTGAGATGTGAGCACGTATTTTGAAGGATTTTGTTTTTTCATAAGAATTAATTATTTATCGATTATTGATCATCTTCCTGTGTTTTTTATTTAATTTATTTGATATGGCTAAGGGGCTCACGATTTCCGGTACCAAAGAGTGCATCGTTACCAACGTGGTGATCAGTTTACAAAATTTCTCTATCAATAATGTCAAATTTTACAAAACGACGTATACTTTCTCTCAGTATTTGTAATTTTAATCATCAGTATTAAAATTTATTATACCTTACAGTTATCTGCAGTTTCTCACAAAAACAGCACCTCCATTAAAGTGGAAATAAAAATAATTGTCTGATTTAATAATGCGAATTATCTCGTTAAGATAAGATGTAATAATTTTATACTTTCGTCCGTAAGAAGTGTTATAAGAACTGTATTTCAAGATCTTGCATTCAGATATGATATTTCATATACAACCGTTAATGCATTCATTGCATGTATTTTCCCTAAAAAAGCGTTGAATAAATCAGTCGCGAGCATAAATCAGCGAGATAACTTGCATGTAATGCTTTTAATAAGACAGTTTGATATTAATGGCACATATTTGAAACCGTGTTTGTCACTTAACGGGCATGTGTTCAGTTTGGCAAGATTACAATATATCTATAATATTGTATTTATAATAAGAAAATGTCGTTTTATTTAATATTAAAAAGACATATATTAAAGCACAGTTACTTGGTTTCTACGAAGGATAATTTTGTAGCTTTTAAAAAATTTGCAAAATCTTA
>JAGVSQ010009321.1:0-13709 GCA_022683975.1 Rhyacophila evoluta | reverse complement strand
CACTTTGTAAAGTATAGTTTTATTTTTTGCAATCTCTCGTATCATTGGTACATTTGTTTTAATACCACATACCTTGAACATGTTACATAAACATATGTGTTGAAAAAATTTAACAATGACACTAGGATTGCAAAAAATTAAAGTATACTTTAAAAAGTGACTCAAACCAATAAATCGAGTTACGTGTTCCTGCAATATTGGCGACGACATGCTCCATTTACATTTATTTGGTTCAATCCTGCATCTATCATTTTGTTTGAAATGTTTATACAAAGATAAATTTGATTATGAAAGTTTGATAAATATTTTAAACTATATTCACTCCAAATGTAGATTGTACGAATCACCAACTTGTGGACAATTATATTAAGAGAGTATTTTTCACGAAAATTGGCTACCGAATAATTTGCCAAACTCTTTCTAATCCACTCCTATATCTATAATTATGTTGTAAAAGTACGGTATTAGAACCCGCAACTCTTTGATACGCATGTGTAATAATCAGTGGTGTAGCTACATATTCAGCACCCTGTAGCATCTTAAATCACTGCGCCACCTATAGTTTCTCGTTTTTTTACTTCTCACGCTACCTTGAAATTATTACTTCCTTTCAGATATTAAAGTTTTAAAATTTGCCAACATTACTTCTAAATTTGCGCGCCCCACGATTTATACGCCTTAGGTAACTGATTTACTTGCTTCTTCGAAGCTACGCGACTGGTGATAATCCGATGCTTCCTAAAACAATAATGTTTCGCAAACTTTTCAGGAGACATCCGGGAAATAATGAAAACGGTTAATAAAAGGAAACTACACAAAAACAAACTTTTGCTTATATCCGCAGTTTACAGAGTGAGCAAGGTATAACTTGCGTTTTCGTATGTATTGCATGAGTTATTTTGCAGTTTCAACGAATTTAATACTATGTAACCTGCATGTTAACTTTATTTTATATTCCCTGTAAACAAAACATATAAGAATCCGTCACATTTGGCATCGAATGCGTATGATTTTATTTATATTCGACATATACAATATTACTATGTGAATACAAAATTTAAAATATATAAAACAATATCTTCTTCATCTCGATTGATTCATTTATTATAACAAGAATTTTTATTGTCCGGCGAAACGGAAAATTTACGACTAGTAAATGTTTTTTTTTATACCATGTTTGCGTCCAAATTGGTGCATTATGTCCACAGTATGAACATATCCACTCCAAAAGAGGAGTATATGGATCTCCGCAATGTTAAAACGTCTTGACAGGTAAATGATAGTAAAGTGAAATATTGGATTATGAGTAACTTAGTTTTGTAAGATGAGCGAAAAAAAATATAACTTGAAAAACGAGCGAAATTTTGGTATATGAGCTTTTTTGGACAGGGATGCCAAAAATGATATATCATATATTACAGAAGAAGAAAATGCAATGTCGCGTGATAAGCCCACGAAAGACCATCTCACCTTCGTGATATGAATCAGCTTGAATAAAATTGTTATTTTTTAATATTATGTATGTTTTCCGGTGGTTTAAAAGTTACCATGCGCGGCTGGCAATCCGGAGAATGCAGGTTCGATTCTCACATCTATCGGATTTAAAACAATCCAAGAAGCAGGACTGGATGCCCATCGGGTTGAGCAATTATCTGTCAAACAATTCTCGTGAAAATAATCTGTCGAAACGTCTTCACATTGTGGATATCCATAAACTCTACTTTCAGAGTGGATGTCTTTACACTGTATATATGCTCCACTTTAGGAGTACACATGGTATGTATATATAATTTGTATATTATATATTTTTTAATAAAATTCATACACACACATATTACTGATTGTAGGACCACTATGGTCAATAAGGTACTCCAAATGGTTTATTTAAATTCGAAAGGGTTATGTGACGCCCAGTAGCATAAAGCGTACGTGCCTTAAAATCCACGGAATGCGGGTTTAATTCCCACATCATTCGGATTTAAAAAAATCCAAAAATGCATTACTACGAGTAGATGCCGACTGGGTTGAGCAACTGTCTGACAAACGATTCTCGCGAAAATAATCTGTCAAGACATCTTCACATTGTGTAGATCCATATATTCTACTTTCACAGTTGATATCTTCAAACTGTATATACTCATATCGAAGCAAAGATGGTAGATACACATGTGACGGTAAAAATGTTTCGAGGTTCAAAAGTAAAACCGCTTTCTACAAGTATAATAAAACAGTAAGTGGTATGGAATTAATGACTGAAAAATACTGTTTTCAGATACAAAAGAAATAAAACCTTATGAATAATTTGCAACATGGAAAGTGTAATTTGACGTAATAACAATAAAATGTATTTACAGTATAAATGTTTTACACTCATACCCTTTTAACGTAATTTTGACCATGAAATCTCACACATTGTAGTATTAACAAGTTTGTATATATATATATGAATATTTGTTCGTTTGTATCATCGATAATACTACCTAATATGTCCACCATCCACCCGCCCCGTCTTCACACCAGGTCTAAGTCAGGCGTATCCCGAAGCTTTTATATCGTGAAGCGATCTACTACAGGAATGTCCCGGGAGTAAATATAAATTTCCCAAGACTTAGGTGTGTGGCATTCAAGTGTGCCGAAGTCGAAAGATATAGAACGATAAAAAAAACTAATCGAAAAATAAAAGCTTATAAAAATGGAGGCTTATTTGGTCAAGCAATTTATGTGAAGAGACCATTACGCTCGCCGTATGATGCCGCAATTTTTTTAAACGCAATGAATTCCCCCTTGTGGCAACCAAGTCCGATGGCCCAACAGCTGGTTGGACCAACTTGAGTAAATCTTCCCGCTCCGTACACATTCTTGGACATTCCCTGAGAATATGATTAGTATCCTGTTCTGGACAGTCATAATGACATGTTGGCTGTTCAATAAGGCCAAACTGAGACATCTTAGCGGGAAAACTACCGTGGCTTGTAATAAATTGGCTACTGAAGTGGTCTAAAGTCAGCTTGGTTAATCTCCATTCGCCATTTAATATTAGGAAGAAATATGTATGTGTGCCGCATTGCAAAATGCATTTTTGCTAAAAAGTAATTCAGATTTTACTCTCTCTAGTAGAAGAAACTTTATAGTAGAGTTGTTGTGAAAAAATTCTGTCAAGACATGTTCACACTATGTAGATCCATATGCTCCACGTTCGGAGCAAACGTGGTATGAAAAAATGTATGAAATTCGAAGTAGCCGTACATAATCTCGCCGTAAATCGGGAAGTGATAATCTATATTCCAAAGTATAAATTAATTATAGTAAATTATGTGTATATTTGAAAACATTTGTGAAAAAAATATGGAAACGATCCAAAATTAGGTGTTTACAGTATATAGCATTTCACGGCTGAAATTATGTAAGATTTTTTTACAAAACATTGGTCACTGAAAATAGCAAATATCGATAAAAAAAATCTTCGTGTCGTGTGATTGCGATTAAGTAAAAATTCTCAGTATATGCTCATTATTAAAAAAAACGACCGAATCTCAATATTTTTTGCTTCGTCCCCCCTTCTCAAGTAAGCGCGACAATGAATAAAATTATCCAGAAACGCGATCGACCAATCAGCGTTCACGCCAAAAATGGATTACCGCTATTAGCAAACGTTTATTTTTAACAATTACCTGCTTGCTCCGGTGTGCTTAGCTCACCCACAATTATTATTGGGCAATCGATGATTGTATAAAGTGGAAACATACTGGTTTATGCCCAACCGAAGTACGAAAGTTTTTTCGTCTATGATTTAATGTGCGATTAAAACACGAAAACATATAAATATGTGGCATTTTTTAAAAGAAAATTGTACATATTACGTGACTTGATAAATCGGTTATTTATTTCGTGTATCGTACAATATGCTGCGTAAGAAGTAGTACAATTACTATTATGAATCATATGATGCGGGTTCAAATATCGTAATTATTTAAAAAACAAAATAATTTTATCCCTAAATAGAATCCATCATATAAATAGACACTGGCTTAAGTAAGATTAGATTTATCTTGAACTAATTCTTGTAAAAACATTGTGTATAAAAGTTATTTGTAATATAATTTTTATAATTCAATGCGAAGTAGTTGAGCTAGTTTGAGAACTGTTGGTTAAATAAATGTTTTCCAAGTGATATTCTGTGACGTCCACAGTGTGAAGGTGTGCGCTCCGAAAGTGGAGTATATGGATCTACGCAATTTAAACAGGTGTCTTGACAGATAGTTTTTGACGACAAATGGTCAACCTAATGGGCATTCAGTCCCACATTTTTGGATCCAGCAAATATGGGAATTGAAATTTCATTGCTTGCTAACCTTCTGGCTACCGAGAAGATATGGAATGTGGAAAAGAAAAAGGACGTAACACTCAATTTTTCAAAATATTTTTTATTCGATAATCACGATTACACGTTCTGTCAAAAGTGTGTAAGCTGAAAATGCCGAATTAGTGTCTAAATAAGGCTTTAAAGTTTGAAAAACGATGGCTTGTGAAATTTGCAATTAGGAAAAAGGGCTTATACCGTATCAATTTTACTGGTTGATTTTTCTAATAAATTATCATATTGAGTAAATAAAAACCAGTTTTAGTTTTTACGCACTTCAAGGTTGTGCGTGTGTATTTGACGTTGACTTAAAATTATTAATCAAACGTTTTTTGTGCCTGTAAAATTTGTTTTATATGGGTTACGTCTTTTTTCCTTTCCACAATCTATATATAATAGTATATAAACTACATAATTAGCTGTACCATTCTCGCCAATATAATATACTCACACATATTTTATAATATATATATATATATATATTTCAACTATGTTCGCTCCCAAAATGGAGCATATGGATCTATACAGTATGAAGATATCCATTCCGAGTGGAGAATGTGGATCTCCGTAATGTAAAGATGTGGAATCTAACAACAGATGGGGATTCGAACCCGCATTCCCCGGATTGCTAGGCGCGCACGCTACCAACTACGCTAACTGGGGAGATGTATATTATAGACGAGAAACAGGCAATCATTCAAACTGAACAATTGATATAATATACATATTGATTAACAGTTGATCACATATATTATAGCTTATATAATATAACAATACCATTATCAACAACCAAACAAAGTGTAAAAAATCTTTTCAAAAAAATTCTTACACCTTCTCTATTAAGAAAAGTGTCAACTTTTTTTTATGTATCCTGTATTCCCACTAAAAGTAATCTGATACCATAATATTCTCATTTATCATATTAAGGAAATACCCTTGTTATATTTTCTTTCGAGAGTCCCGTATAAAGTGGCTAAATTTATTTATGGGTTATGAAAGAGGACAAATGCCTAATTGCGTTCCTCTCACAAAAACATAATGTTCAATTTAAAGGTATTCGGCCTTAACCCAAATAAAACGCTATGAGATTTTTGTCACAGTAGTAAAGTTATGTCGTGCTTAGAATTGCATGAAAGGGTTCGGTGACGAAATATATTTGGAAAACACTGAAAAATGCGTAGAAAAAATTTTTAGCAACATAAAAAATCGATATTTTTAAGAAAATTAAAGGCCTATTACACTACACGATATTAAGTGCTCTTAATGCAGAGTAAGCGTGGTCGCTTGTATGTGATTTAAGTGCCTAAGGCTTATTACACCGCACTTATTAAGGGTTAGTGTGCCTTGAAATTGTGTAGTGTAATAGGCCGTTTAATTTAAATAAAAAATGAGTTTGAATCTATCTCAGACAAAGACAGGTAATAAACCTAGGAATATATATCGACTTTGGAAAGGTAAAAGAACGTATTCCTTAATTTTTAAAAATAGTTTTTATTCGATAGTCATATGTATGCTACTTAATACACGTTCTATTAAAAAGATATAAGCTAAGAATGATGAATTAGTGTCTAAATTTAGCTTAAGTCTGAAAAAAGGATGGTCCATGAAATTAGCGACCAGGAAAGGAAGGAATCATTATTGGCTTTTCTTAAATAAATTATGAAACTAATATTATATTAGGTAAATAAACACCAGTTTTGGTCTTCGTGCACTTCAAGGTTGTGCATGTGTAATTTTTTGACGTTGGCTCAATAGCATTAACTAAACGTTTTGTGCCTCGTGTAAAAATCTATGTGGGTTACGTCTTTTTTTTTCCACAGTCGATATTATATCCTCGTCAATATTGCAGGAACACATAGCCCGATTTTTGATTCAACTCACTTTCTACAGTCAAAATGATGTAAGCTGAAAATGTAAAATTTGTGCCTAAATTTGGCTTTTAATATTGAGAATATGCCTTGTGAAAATTTCGACCAGGAAAAAAATTTTCTACTTAATCAATTTTTTTGCTTTTTTTAAATTACTTATTAAATTAATATCATAAAGTAAATAATCTTTGTGTACTTCGAGGTTGTGCCTATATAATGTTTTGACTTTTGACTCAAAATCATTAAATAAACGTTTTTTGTGCAACCTGAAAAATCTGCTCAATATGGGTGACGTAATGTTTCCTTTCAGTAGTCGATATAGATACTATTGTTGAACTATTTCTAATTTATATTCTACACATATCGTAGTAGCATATGCTGCGCCAAGCCCAAGCCGCAAATTTTGAAATGAAACTAATAATATTTTGGGTCTAACCAGTCTTTTCTTGTTGCTTATTGCACTAATATATTAATACGGATATCGTGTCAGCAATAATAACATATCATGTGAATGGCATGAGAAGCCCAATTGAATGAGCTTATTAAGGTCTTCTGTAATTGAACGGTGAGCCGAAAATCAGCCAGACAATTTGACAAGTGACCGGCATTTAATTTTGACAGGCTTACTTAAGCATAACACTGCAACACAGTGAAATAATGATCAACATCAGAGTTTCCCAAACTATGCACCGCGGAACACCAGTGTTCTGCTGAGCTTGAATAGATTTTCTGTGACAATTTGGAAAGGTTTTATACACTGCAACACATTTGAATATCTTCTACTTCATATTGAAAGGCGAGTTATGATAAATCTCCAGATGGATGATCACCATTACTCACATTGTGCGCGTGAAAGAGATGGGGTGTATTATTTTTACCCGACCGGCTGACAAGTCTTGCCAGCTTAACGATAGTTGTCAAGATTCACAGAAAGGTTAGCTGCGCAGTTAAATATTGTTCAGAAATCAGAAAAAAACAGCTGGAAAATTCGTGTTAAATAGTCAGCATATCAGTGTTTTAATAACATTTAATGAAAATGCTAAGTGTTCCGTTAAAATTCCCGGGTTTGTGAAAGGTTCCATTGAAGAAAAAGTTTGGGAAACCCTGATCTACATTATATTATGTACCCAAAGATACTTCGTAATACGTTCGTATTTTTAACCCTTGAAAAAACATGGCATTTTAATTTAAAAATTGAATAAACACGATGGAACGGTATTTTGAAATGATTGGCACAATTTTTGAATGGTGTGAGCGATTGCTTTTAAATAATTATTATAATTGTAAAGAATTAAGGAAGAATGAGGACAAAAAAATCTAAAATTAGAGTGAGGAGGCTTTGACGGATGACAACAAATAAGCTTTATGCCGGATATTCAATTAAACAAACCTACATAGCCTTGCGCACAGTACAAAGCTTTTCCCATACTCAAACCTTTTTTTATGAAATTTATTTGATTAAGCTTTCATGTAGGTTGGCATTTGAAACGGGGATTTACTTTTATTCTCTATTAAAAATACAACAGTAATTTACTATATCGGATTTAATTAATATTTTCGACTGATGGTGCTTGATGGAAATTGATTTTAAATCGGATTTATATCGGATATCATAACGTCTTTCAGAATATATCAAAAAAGATGTACACATACAAAGTGTCTTTATATTTAGTATCAGAACGAACGAATTCAATTTCCATGTCTTTGACGTTCTATCTTATGCGTAATTATAAATGAAATATGATTGATAATTAGATTAATAAAAAAAATATATACTATAATAACTTTCAGTGTAAGTTTTAAATAGTATACCAAAGTGAGACTTTTCATGGTAATATTTAACCTTTTGAGTAGTATGGACGTACATGTACGTCCGTGCGCCTTGTCGTCTTGTTTTCGAAGCCATTCTTTTATTTTTTTAATAAAACGTTATTATTTTTAAAAATATAAACAATAAATTGATTTATCAACGATATGTGGAAGTCATTAAAATCATATCATTTATTTTTAGGGTAGAAAAAAACGCGTAAACGTTACGAAAAAAATTAGTGCAAAACATTGACTTCAGCATTGAAAAATTCCCTTATACTTTTTTGATAATTATTATGTTTTGTAAATAAATGAAAGATTATTTATAATGCTGTTCACAAAAATACATTTAATTTCACATTTATCAGTCATATGCGTTCAAATTTGATCTCAAGTGCTCCTTTAATTTCTAAATAGAAACGGCCACATGTGGTAATGTTTTACACATTATTACCAACTTAGAATAAATTTTTAGTTTATTTTGTTCGTTGCTTGGAAAAAAAGAGCATGTTTTATAAATCGGTATATACAATTTGATTGATTTAATTATGTTAGTTGAATTGATGGGAGTGAAATATTTTAGTGTTTAAAACGTGTGTGCATACAAAATTAGTTCAGTAATGAAAGGTTTATTACTAAGTGGAGAAAAAATAATTGCTTTATAGATTCCATGTGATAATAGGCCAATTAAAACAAAAAAAAAATGTTGAAGTTACAAAGTTTTCTAGCATGTGCGAAACGATAAAAATGTAACCTCAAAAGCCTGCACAAGTAACGAATGGAATGAACATGGAGAGGGCATCATCCAATGGTAGGTATTTATATAGGTTTCTATAGCGATGACTACAAAATAAAACTGTTAGTTTAATCAAGGCATTCGATATTTACTTGTTTATTTAATGACAAAACACAGTGAAAATGTCTCGTAAATTTACATTATTACTTATAGTTCAAAAAATTAAAATTAAAAGAGCTTTTTATAAAAGTTTTTAGATAAGAATAATTTTCAGAAACATTGTTATCGGCAAAGTCTTCTGCAGATGAAAACAATTTAAATCAGAAAATTCTTGCAATACCAGTATCTCAAAGAGCGAACAAATAATGTCTAAGAAAACGAAGTAAAAGTTCACAACTGTGGATGACATTTAACTGCTAAAGAATTCAAACATCAGATTTATATACTCCATTGTTTTCTTTCCAAGTTTATTTTGAAATTGAATATTATCTAAATCAGCAAGACCGGTCGAGGGTAATGGCACTGATGTGAACCTATCTCGATATCTTCATAAATGAAAAGGTTTTATGTTTTCCTTGCTGTACCAAAAAATCAGATATGGAATAAACAATCACTCCTGAATTTGCCCAAGGCTTATCAACCTTAATCTTTTTTGCTTCTTCACTATTTTTTCATCGAGGGAAACCTGGTTCTGAAGCCTCTTTCTCAATATTTTTATAACTTCAATTGGGCGGTATCTTTCAATTAATCGATGTCTTTTCACCCATTGACTTTTTTATGGTTCATCATTTTGTTAGTTAGGTTAGGTTACAATTCAATTTTCAATTTTTCTGATAATTTACACTTGACCTGCAAGCATTAATGTTAATAGTAAACGATGATAACCATAAGAGTATATATGGTAAGTAAACTAAACAGAGCCCCCTCGAAAAGCCTTTAGCGTTGAAACATTTATAGCAGGATTATTAGATAGCTTACATGAGGGAAAGGCAAATATCTGAACTTCTCGGTACCCCCCGTAGATAAAATAGCCAGGAAACTGAGAGCACCAACGACGGGCTCCATATAGCTTTAGTTAGGTAGGGGAAAAAACAGAGTTCAAAGGTGAAAAATTAAATATTTATCATGAAATTTAAAAGCTCGACTAGTTCTATCGAAGCATGAATTCAGTATCAAGATAAAATATATAATTAAAGCTTAAATATAATGTTTACTGCACATGCATTTTTAGTGCAGCTTTATTTACTGAACCGCTGAAGCGAACTCGCTTACGGCATTGACATTTCAGAAAATTTGAATATTTCCCGTGAGTATAAAGATTTATCACGTGGAAAGGCTTTACTTCCGCTTGCCTTATCAAGCTAAAGGCCGATTCAGACTATGTAGTATTTTAGTGGACTAGAGAGTAGTATTAAACTTGACGTAATTCAGTACTTATACAAGTCTGAACAGATTTTTTTTGTACCATGTTTGCTCCGAAAGTGGAACACATGGATCTAAGTGAAGATACTCACTTTCCGCAATTTGATGCCATGCCAGATATTTTTCCTGATTGGTTTTCAGCAAATTGCTCACTCTAATGGGCATCCAGTTCTGCATTTTTTGATTTTTTTAAATCCGATAGATGTAGGAATCGAGCCTGTATTCTTTGGATTGCAAGGCGCGCACGACAACCTGTACGTTATCAGGGAGACGAGAAATTCGGTCGAGTAATTTAGTAAAATGATCGCGTCAAAAGATTTGGTTCAAATTTTTCGGTCGAGTAGCAATCTCTACCACTTCCTACTAAGACATATCTGAACATGTTATCTTGAGTCATATTCAAAAGTTGTCACAAAAATATCGTTTCCTAGGAGTCAATATATAAATTTAAATTATTTATTGGATTACTTTTAGCCATGAGCAGCGATATATCCATAAAAATAAGCTATTCACTTTTCTATTTTTACTGTATTATGCTATACTTGCTTTCCCCTCCACCATCCGTCAAGTATCCAAATCCGTTATGCACGCGTATTCTGTGGTTTAACGAACATGAGGCGTTCTTCAAAGGTGCCATAATTGTTCAGAGAGCAGTTTTCCAAGACCTTGGTTGGCGTGCACTAGAGTGTGCATGATTCCTATTCTAACTTTTTATACCCTGTTTATATTAAGCATTGTTGAGAAAACACATTCTTGCTCGCCGTAATATTTTTTAGTTTATTTAAAAGCTGCAAAATTATCCTTCGTAGAAAGCAAGTCGCAATGTCACTCGGTCCGACGAATGGTTGAACCAACTTGAGAAGCTCTTCCCTTTCAACTGATATCGACCATATCATATATATGGGGATGTGTTTGACATTCTGCGTTCCGCCATATAAGCAAGTAAGAGATTCTATGAGATCAAGCATGGAAGCAAAGCTACCGTGGCCGGTTAAGAACTAGGATTTCCAGCTATATATCCACATATTATCGTTTGTTAATTTACTGTGTTCGGAGACTTTTCTGTTACTACAATATTTAGTGATAAATAAATCACTCGCCACTTGACCAACTACTGGCTTAGTCTGAACCGCCCTTTAGCCTGAGTTAACATCGGCGTAATGCAAATATGCAGTTTCAGCGAGTCATGTTTTCAGCCATACTTTACGAGGAAAGCATAATTACTTCAAATCGTTTCAGAGAACTCATCTAACTTCACGTAAATGTCACGTCATTTCACAATTAAAACAACGTAAAAAAATAAGTTACAATACAATTAATATTGAAAGTTTTGTAAGAAAATGAATCACGAATGATGTGTATCCAAGCGAGTGATTGCGAATTCATTATTATCGGTCGATCTCGAACCGGCTTTAAATTAAACTCGACTTAACTTTGATAAATTTAAATTTTATCGCGACTTTATACGAATTTTGTTTGTTTTTACATTTAAAAAAAACGTATTTCTGTGAAAGTTTTCTCACAATAATTGACATAAAATTGGACAGAAAACAATATATAAAAAGTAACATTCAAAGAAAGTACTAGCATTAATCATAATGAAGTTCTTTTTTACAAAAAATATGTGAACATACGAGTATAAAATGGTGAATAAATGAGAATTCGTGGGTTTTTTTCATTTTAGTGTCCTTACAAAAAGGGATATTTTTTTTATAGAAGTAATTTCATTTATATATTAAGTATGTAACAATTTTTTCTGTACATTTTCAGAATAAGCTTTTCTCAAATTTACTGTTAAATATAATAATTTATTATACTTATGTTTGTATTTAAGATAGGCCTTTTTAATGATGATCTTCCCGATGGCGCAGTTGGTATCGTGCGCGCCTAGCAATCCGGGGAATGTGGGTTCGATTTCCCATCTGTAGGGTTTTTTAAATCCTTTATTATAATTTTTCGTTATTAAATATCATTCGCAGCGGTACATTTTTTAGATCTACCACAATATCTATTTAAAAAATCACAACTGAGGATTGTAAATATGTATATTTTGTGTTTTACTGACCAGTGGCCAATCACTGGGTAGTTTATATTATTGAATGTATAGAGAAAATCAAATAATCAGCCGTTTTCAATTTTAAAAATACTATTAGCAACAATTTTTATTAAAATTAAATTCGGTAATAATAACAAAAAGAATTCAATTATAATTTAATATAATTTTGTCCCCGGTAACATGGTAGCGTGTGAGCCTAGTGATCCGTGCAATGCGGGCTCGATTCTCAATCTATCGGACTTTAAAAATCCTAAAATTCAGGACCGGATGCTTATTGGGTTGAGCAAATGTCTGGCGAACAATTATCGCAAAAAATAATCTTTCAAGACGTCTTCATATTGCATAGATTCATATACTCCATTTTCGGAGTGGATATCTTCACACTGTGTAGATCCATATGTTTCATTTTCGGAGCAAACATGGTATAAACAAAAATATCTGCTCAGATCTGCTTAAATGCTAAATTGGTAGCGAATGGTTATCAACAATTACTATGAAAGTTACATTCAGTACTAATAAACATAATAATTTAATTATATACATCGACTGTGGAAAGCAAAAGTAACGTAAACCACATATAACACATTTTATAGAACGCAAAAAAAAACATTTATTTAATGATTTTCATCCAAAGTCAAAACATTACATAGACATACCTTGAAGTGCATGAAGACTAAAACTGATGTTTTATTTACTGAATATGGTATTAATTGAATAAGTCGTTCAATAAATATTAATAAAATTGATTAGATGAAAGCCCTTTTTCCTGTTGGGAATTTTCACATGCCATCCTTTTTTCAAACATAAAAGCTAAATTTAGTCACTAATTCGGCATTTACAGCCTATAGCCTTTTGAAAGAGAGAAAGATTAAGTTATATACATCTGGATTATCGAATAAAAGCTATTTTGAAAAATTGAGGGTTACTTCTTTTTTTTTGACACAGTTGATATGTAAAAAAAAATTACGAAAATAGTAGACCGCTATTCTTGAAGTATTTGTTTTTTTAATCTTCATAACTCAAATAGTGTATAAAAATATATTATATAATTGGAACTATTGCAAAATATATATAAATTAAAAACATGTTTTATAACTGTCACATAATGTGATTTAATGAAAAGGAAAATTTATACACCATATTAAAATTCAGCGTTCATGAAAACGAATGAAAATCACATTGAAATTGGAAAATGTAAAACAATCTAAATATTTATTTTTTGAATATAAATTTAAAAGCTGTGAAATTTATATTTTAGAAATTTCATTAAACATTCCGAAAAGTCGTTTGTCATTTAGATTTATTGATTCGATTGTACTATTGTTTAAAAATACGTTTTTCATTTTTATCAAACAAGTTTTCGTTAACAATATTATTTGTATATATTTTTTTTAACAATATGCTGTTAAATAATTAATATTTTCGACTGATGGTGCTTGATGGAAATTGATTTTAAAT